>JAVQJS010007167.1:0-11804 GCA_036024795.1 Galaxias rostratus | reverse complement strand
TGGATTGGCGATCTGTCCAGGGTGTACCCCGCCTCTCGCCCTAAGTCAGCTGGGATAGGCTCCAGCCCCCCCGCGACCCTGCATAGGATAAGCGGTTCTGACAATGGATGGATGGACGATGTCATGTGGTTTGCTTCATTTCACTCTTGTAAAGTTGTTGTTGTTGTTGTTGATTTAACCCCGTCCTCCAACCGTTTGTGCTCATCTATCGGCTGCCATTCTGGCAAAGGAGGTCCACAGGCCATAGTGCGGAAATGTAAGAGGCCGGGACTACGCCATTTTCTTTTAGGCTTATCACAGAGGCAGAGTGTAGATGAAACCATGATATCGATACCGGATTATATAAATGGGAGTATGTTAATATAAGGGCTATGCGTACACATTGTTGTGATTGTTAACTTGCTACAAATAGACATTTTGATTGGCGTATACTTTTGCATGTAAACAGTTTGAACCCTATATCATCTTCGAAACGGAACATTCCGCTCGTGGTTCTTAGTCCTGGGAAACGGGTCATAATGGATAGCGTGGGCCGGAATGGTTCCGGGAAGAAAATAAAAAAGAAGAAGTGAATCCCTGTATTATCCCAAAACCGGCAAACTAAAACCTGCTACTTACAAAAATGAGGGGATCGATTTCAGTGCCAATGGGAAAAGCAACAATGTCCTGTTTGTTTTCAAAGGAGAGCTCTGTTACCCCCTCTTTTGTGCTCTCTCTTCCATTTGGGAGAGTGAAACCAAGTCAAAGATAAAAGCCTGCATCCCATTTTTTCAGTGGGCAGGTTGCCCACTCAGTAATAACAGAGTCTGTGGTCGTTCCACAAAGACTCTATTGATCAGGAAGGTATTTTCTAACTTTGTTTACATTCTCCTCTTCGTAGAGATAGTGGAAGGATCAGCCTAAGAGGACTATATTTTTTTCAAAACTCGGGGTAGCGTTCTCCTATTGGCAAAACAGGAAACTGCTAGGTTAAGTGTAGTTTCAGCTTCGCAATAGCCTAAAACTAAAAACGTGAAGCAACTCGGCAGCTCAGCAAAGCTGCGGTATAGCTCGAAACAACGTGTGAGTTGATGTTGCCATGTTGGACTCACGTTTCGACAGAAAGCAGATGGGCACAGGGCCCTCCCTGAGCCATTGTGTGGTCGAAGCCTCTCACCTGTGGGAGGATGTGGTCGGGCAGGTCTGTCGTTCATCAAGTGAACGGTCCACTGAGCAGTACACACAGGGCCTGGATCTTCCGAACCCCCCCCCCCCCCTCCCCCCGGCTCGCTGCCTGCAGCAGCATATACATCTTTATGTCTTTACATGGTTTGTTTCCATATTTCAGCGATGGCCAGCTAGTAACATTGGAAATGATCTTGGAATATATCAATAATTTCCTTCCAGTTTTGTCGCTATAGCGCATGCTTATGTGAAAAAAAAGGAGTTCCCATGACACTAGTTGCTATTCTTCTGGTGTGAGCGATACATTATTTAACGGCACTTCAAATTAACGAACTCGGTGCTCTCTGGTGATCTTAGCAGCTTAGATATTACTAACATTTAGTTTACATACAGTGCCTCAGGCTGGGTTCTGAGACAGACAGAGACGCGGTGTCTGACCGTCCGTACCGCGAGCTTTCTGACTCACTGACTGCGCTCGCATCGTACTGCGAGGTTAGCAAGCGGCCGGGGCCTTCTGCGTTTGTCTGTGGCGCTGGATGAGGCGGTTAAAATCCCCCCCGCGCAAGGTCACTGATAAGACCCGTCCCCCGCTGCATCACCCTCAGACACTATGACCGACTGACCCCTTGTGTTTGTCCGGGGGGGGGTCACTACAGAGCGCCACCTATATCTAAGTCAAACACAGGCCGTAGAGCACCCGTGCTTCATCAACTTCCCCGTGGTAGAACTGAGACACAAGAATAGACCCTCCTCCTCTTCCTCTTCCCCTAAGAATACTGCATGAAGGGAACACATCAAATGCTATACAAAGCTGTCCAGCAAAACAGAACTTTAAGTGAATCACAGGATTTATCTCATCCATATGGATTTGTTTTGTTGAATAATGCTTGGAAAAGCCCCGGATTGTTAACAGTATGTCAATAAATAACAGATTGCAATAATCTGGGAACACTGGTGAGGTTAAGTGAGTGAACAGACAGCTGCTATGTAACAGTGTAGGTAAAACAGAGGGGGGACAAACAGCCAATTTATTCTTTTGTAAATATAAACAACAGCATACAAGTGGACGAAGTGAAAGGAGACCGACGGCCATTTCCCAGGCGCTCACATGGTGTCCCCTGGCCGTTTAATGATTGTCCGTCCACACGTAACCTTTGGGTTATCCGTTAACCACACAGGTCCTGTGAGCCGAGAAGGTATTCACCCGCCCCTCACCCAAACACTTGGGCGGCTAACGATGGTCGTTAGTTTCAATCATTAATCTCCCAAGCCCGCATGCCAAGGCTGTTTTGTCGTCGAAACATAGAGAAGAGGGAAAAATATTTGAAAAGCCTACCAATGGCTAATCCCCACGGAACTCCACCTTCTCTCGCAGAGATCGCGGTCGGTATATGAGCTGAGGGACTGCCCCGCGAGGACTCAGTGAACCCCCTCTCGGAACGGCGAAAGCACCCGCGACCGTACCGAAGACGAGCGAGAAAATGGCTGCGGCTGGCTTGGAGATCCTGGGAGTGACCCTGGCGGCGCTGGGCTGGATGGCCGGCATCGCCTCCTGCGCCTTGCCCATGTGGAGAGTGTCGGCCTTCATCGGCAGCAACATCGTGACGGCCCAGACCATCTGGGAGGGCATCTGGATGAGCTGCGTGGTGCAGAGCACGGGCCAGATGCAGTGCAAGGTCTACGACTCCATGCTGGCGCTGAGCTCCGACCTGCAGGCCGCCCGCGCCCTCACCGTGGTCTCCATCCTGCTGGCCATCCTGGGGGTGATGGTGGCCGTGGTGGGGGCGAAGTGCACCAACTGCGTGGAGGAGGAGGCGGTCAAGGCCAAGGTGATGCTGGCCGCTGGTGTGGCCTTTATCCTGGCCTCCCTCACCCAGCTGATCCCTGTGTCCTGGTCGGCCCACACCATCGTCCTGGAGTTCTACAGCCCCCTCACGGTGGAGAGCCAGAAGAGGGAGATAGGAGCCGCCCTGTACCTGGGCTGGGCTGCAGCCGCCTTCCTGCTGATAGGGGGGTGCATCCTCTGCAACAGCTGCCCCTCGCAGCCTGAGAAGAGGTACGGGCCGCCCTCGCGGATGGTATACTCCCAGAGCAGGTCTGTGGCCCCCAGTGGCTATGATAAGAGGGATTACGTCTGACCTGGCAGCTGCTATCTTCTCACAGCGTCCCGGGAGAGGGAAGGACTTCTGCAAACTAGGGGGTGGCTGGGTGGGGGTCTTGGGGGAAGGGGGAGTAATGGTGCAAGTTCTTTTTTTTTTATGGAAACTTATTCACATTTGTATTTTATATTATTGACATTTTAACCCGTACTTGAGGCTTTTTCAAGCACTGAATTTTTATGACCGTGTGTCGTGTATGTAATTAAATTGAAGAAAATATATGTGTCGATCTAAACATGTCTATGATCTTCATAACTGCATTTTGATAGACTGACTATGTGTATGAATGGTTCCATGTGGGATAATGACTGTGGTCAAAGGACAAAGATGGGGAGAAGTTGACACGAGGTAATGTCTTGTGATGTACCTTTCTCTGTGAATTCATCCGCAAATGGTTAACTTGTAAAACAGTTGAAGGAGGCCATTTTGTTATGTGTAAACTATTCGATCACTGTGTACAATAGACAAAAGGTTAATATTTCTTATGAACATGTATTTCTGGTGTTTCATTCAATGTTTGATGTTTTGTGTAAATTGTGATCAAATTAAAAACCATGAGAACGTTTGTCTTAACTTTCTTTTTCGGACACTTGCCAATTTACAAAGTTGTGTAGAATACACAGCAGGTATGAACAGTGGGTATTTCCTTTAACAAGCTTTAGAATGTATGCCTTTTTAACAGTGGCTGTCTGCCTGTCCGTCCCACGTGTCTGTTGGCTCTCTAATAACAAGAACCCTTCCTTTGTCAGCCCTCCACTTTAAACCACTCCGGTAGCTTTCGAAACAAAGGGGTCGTTTCATAGCAAGATGGACGACCGAGGGAAAACTGTCAGCACAGGGGCACGGAATGCTAGGGTGAAAGTCTATTATCCCAATTTGTGGAGCGTATCTGGATAGACCATCCTGAATCTGAGGCCTTCACAGGCATCTTAGGGACAGAGACACTGCTGTTCAAAGAAAAAAGAAACTCATTTACAGGTAATTTTGCTGAGGAACTAAGCTTAGGCGTTCTTCTGTTGGGAGCCAAGTGTTCAAGTGTTGTGAGAGTTCAGAAGTGCTGAAAAAAATACCTTAATCTGGTCAAGTGGAGAAAAATTGTGCTTGCTAAATATTTTAATTCATAGCTTTAAAGCATGAAGAATATCAGTAGTTATGTATGAATAACCGCAACTAAGCTTTTAGAGTCTGTATTTGACTGTCTGTCGTTGGAAGAAAAAAAAAACATATTTATCTGTTCTTGTTAATAGTTGCCAGGTTACACAATAGCATGTTGCTAAGAGATTTGTCAGCCAAGTAAGAAATTTGTGGATGAGGTTTTATTCAATGGGCTAGAATAACACTTTATGTGACTGTTCAACTGTGACAGGCCTCCTTTTGAAGAGAGCCATTGTGAAGGTGGCCATGTAAAGTGATCCGGCAGCCTGCAGGCTGGAGAGCCCCACACTATCCTCTCTACCTCGTGATGTCACTACTGCGTGGGACTCCTCCTCCTCCTCCTCTTCCTCCTCCTCCTCTACCTGCCATTGAGATATAAAGGATAGCTTTCTGGGAGCAGCCCACCAGATCATGAAGAAGCTTGCAGGTTACTAGAGCTCGAATTCACCCGAATCGCCCCCCCCCACGGAATTTTGAGTCGACTGTGAGCTCCTCTCTCTGTGAGGGAAGCCCGTTGAAGACAGGGCCCAGGCCCGATTGAAGAAGTGCCATGTCTATCGGGTTGGAGTTGATAGGGATCACCCTTTGTATCCTGGGATGGATCATAGCCATCGTGGCGTGCGCCCTGCCCATGTGGCGCGTGACGGCCTTCATCGGCAGCAACATCGTCACGGCCCAGGTCATCTGGGAGGGCCTGTGGATGACCTGCGTGGTGCAGAGCACGGGCCAGATGCAGTGTAAAGTCTACGACTCCATGCTGGCCCTCTCCCAGGACCTGCAGGCCGCCCGCGCCCTCACCGTCGTCTCCATCCTGCTGGCCATCCTGGCCGTGCTGGTGGCCATCGCCGGCGCCAAGTGCACCAACTGCATCGAGGACGAGGCGTCCAAGGCCAAGGTGATGATCGTCTCCGGGGTGTTCTTCATCGTGGCCGGGGTCATGCAGCTCATCCCCGTGTCCTGGTCGGCCAACACCATCGTCCGAGACTTCTACAACCCGCTGATGACCGACGCCCAGAGGAGGGAGCTGGGCGCGGCGCTCTACATCGGCTGGGCGGCCGCAGCGATGCTCATCTTGGGCGGGGGGCTCCTCTGTTGCACCTGCCCCCCCCGGGAGACCAGGTACCACCCGTCGCGCATGGCCTACTCAGCCCCCCGCTCTGCCGGGGCTGGAGGGCCGGGGCTGGAGAGGAAAGACTACGTGTGAGCGGGAAGGGGGCAGAGACCCGTGGAGCGTTTTGAACACAAAGACTGCGTGGTGAGGCCGAAAGGAAGCAGCAGACATCGATATGAATGGCTTCGTATCGATCGATGAGGAGGAACTTAGGCCCCGGAAGACTCCGTGATGAAGAATGTATTTAATGTAGACTTTTAGCAGTTGTTTTGTTGGGTTTGGAAGTGAATGATTTTCGATGTTTATCCCTAGCTGAAGGGCGTCTGAGTAGGGTAACCTCTCACCTACTGCGTGTGAGAGAGGACAAAGAAAACAGCAGTTGTTAAATGAAAATCTCAAATTACAAGGGAAGGGACGAAAGACTTCGGGGACTTTGTCTTCAAAGTATAGAAATAAAAAGAATAGAATTCAAAGGAGCATTGTTGTTAAGAAACGATACTTGCTATTTTTGTTATGGAACAGAGTAAGAATTGCAGGTGGTTTCCAGCATGAATCATTACTAAGATATTAGCGAACACCTCAGTCATAAAAGACAGGGGTTGAATTTTTTTTATTCTTTTTTTATACATGATACAAACATTGCAAATCGTAAACAAGAATTGTCTTTAAATTTTTTTGTTCCAAAGTGGATTGTCAGTATTTTTCCTTTTTGAAGTTCTTTGGGAATAGATTTATGTTGGTTTGATGATAATATGATTTGACTGTGATTGTGTGAAATAAATAATGTGCACACTATGTTGAAACTTGGTTTGTACAGCGTTGAACAAAAGACAGATGGAAATTGTATGAAAACAGCTGATAGTGAACAGCAAAAAGGGACCAGGCAGCGGACACACGTTGGACACTTCACCGTGCTTGCTGTGAAACAGACTGCATGCACTTGTGAGGAACCATCACAGGTCGATTGTGTTTGCTTCACCATAACGTAAACAAATAAAAAATATAATAAAGATGGATTTCTGTAACGCGTGTGCTGTCTTTCATGATCTAAGTCCTTGCTTTTTCGTTATTCTATCAGTATCGTCAATTGTATTTTACAGTTATAAGCATGACACAATGAAACTCTCAGTCTCTTTGTCCTCCGCTAAATGACAAGGTGACAAACGTCGGGGCTAGATTCCGAGTATGTGTCACCGTAACTGTAGCCTGATACGCAACTCTAGAGTCTATGTTACCGTCAACCGGGAACCTACCGGCAAGCGTTCAGCACAATTACTCGCGGGATCATAGGTGACGAAGCAACGATGTTCACTGACAGGGGTGTCGAACGAGAAAGACGGTCTGGTAAAAATAAAATAAAAATAGAGCTCCATTTAGAGGAATCCAAACATTTCAACATTTGATATAGGTCAAAACTGGTATTTGTTGTCATGGACACGAGTAAGTCTGATGGTCTGTCAGTCCGCTGGCTGTGACTTAAGACTTCCAGTCTCAGGATTGAAACACATCCAGGTACACCTCACAAAAGCGTGCAGGTCAAATATTCATGAGGCTCTCGTGGTAAATGTGCTGGAGGTTCCTTTGGGACTATACCTTACCAGCTAACTGCTCTTTCTTCCTCCAGATACTTGCTGGCTCAAAACCTATTCGACATATGGCACCGGCTTCATATGCGGGTATGGCGGGTGAATATTTTGAATATGGCTCGCTAGTTTGTCGTTTTGTCTGAGCAAACTGTGGTCATATTTTCTATGGTCCAGTCGAATCCCACCACCAGGTTTTATCGAAACAACGTGTTGTTTAAGTATGGAATTGTTAAACGTTTAAAGTAACGTTTAAGTAACAAGTGTGTCAAACAATTTGATGTGTATGTAATAGAACATGAATACATGATCGTATATAATGGACGTATTTAATTTCCAATGTCAAGTGGTTGTTATTTTGTCAGTCCCGCAACATATTAAGCAGTTTCACAGAATAAATCAGCATGACAGGTTCGTTGTGTCAAGTACATTTCTAGTTGCTATGAACATGCAGTATTAGCTCTTCAAAAGCAACCAAAGACAGGACGTTATTGTCTTTGTTAATAATTTATGGTTCCACAGGTTTTTTACACAGAAGGTCAAACTAATATTGGGTCAACAACATATGCCCCATTAAGCACAACCCTATATTATGTATCTGGGACAAACAAAATGGGTAATTATCCATTTGAGTTGTACTTACTAGTTCGTTCATTATACTATACTGTACCTCTTACACTTACAATTAAATGGAATGTACAATGAAACGTGTTTCTCTTAAAATGCCGATGAAATTGAGGATATTATTGTCTTGTCATCAAATCTTACTAACTGGCAGTAAAACATTCTCAAGGCCTTAGAATCCCAGACTGACATTTCCCGAGGAATGCAAACATTTGAAGCTAAACCAATAAGTACGTACCTAAAATCCTAACCCCTGACCTCTAACCCCTAAAATGGGCTCTTTCCATGGGTCTTGTGTCTTGCAGCACATAACAGCCCCTGCAGTTAAACCTTGCGGGTCACATGACCGATACTGCGCTGTGAGCGAAAGAGAGGTTGCTTAGCACCGGGACTCTTCAAAGTCTGTACTTTACCCTTCATCCCTGGGTAAGATCCACAACTTCTCTCTGTCCGCTTTGACAGAGAACAAACACATCTCTATGGTTACTTCATGGTACCTGCGCTTCAGGTCAAACTTTTTCACGTTGATTCAAATTGTACAATTTGTACTTGTAAATAACTTGGGTTGTGCTTTTAATTGATTTGCACACATGGTGGAATGAGGTTTGTGATTTAGGTCTCAGTGACCTCGAAAAACCAGACGAAACTTAAGGAGTCAGGAAAGGGCCAACATAATGTTTAGCTCCTTGGACTTTTTATTTTTTTAAACATCGGATTCATTTCTTTTGAGTCATGGGTCATGTTCTCAAGACCATAACGTTTGAGTTCATGGAGGAATTATTTAAGGAAAACCTCTTGGACCATTGGGTCATGCACGGGAGGAACACATCATCCCAAATAAAATAAAAAAACACTCCATTTATTTTTAATTGGGAATGTTTATTCCTCCCTAAATTCCTCTGACCTGACGTTGCCCTTATAGTAAGCTGGAGATAAAAATTTAATGGAGCCTATCCCAGCCGACTCCGGGTGAGAGGCGGGGTACACCCTGGACAGATCGCCGATCCATCGCAGGGCTAACACTTAGACAAACAACCTCTAACACACACATTCAGACCTATGGACAATTTAGATTCACCATTAATATACATAATATAGTAGAGTAAACCTAATCCTTTCCCCCCCACAGCTTGTTAACTGGACCTAGATATCCTGTCACCACCTGGCCTCTTATAGGACCCGTTCACAACCCATCAGGCCATTCATGCTGGGAATCACCTGCAACTCTTATTTTGTTCAATAACAACAAATATCGTTTAATAACGTATGTACCTTTGAATTCTACTATTTTTCTGTCTAAGGCACAGTTACCAACGTTTTTCATCCTTTCTATTGTAATTTGATATTTTCATTTAACAACTGCTGCTTTCTTTGTCCTCTCTCACATGCAGTGTGCAAGGCCATTCTGAATTGATAATAGAAATAAATACAATTTATCTAATAATACATCTTAAATGTGTAAAATGCATTGTGGCCCTTAGGGAAAGCAAAACAGTTCAATTGTATTTTGAAAAAACATTGTGTTTATTTGTTTTATAAAGATGCTTTTCTTATTCTGGACATAATAAAGAACGGTGTTTTATTTGAAATGGGTTTTGGTAAGGATCTGATTTGGTAAGAAGAGTAGTTAATTTGTAGTGAATTATTTATTGTAATTTTTAAGCATTAATTGACAACAAACAGAAACCAAATTTTTGACTTGTGTAAACTAAACCTTCTGTGTCTCATCCGTCCTTTAAGTCTCCCTGATAACACTAAGATAGAATCCTTCAAGTCCTAATAGTGATCAGTAACAATAATACAAATGTAAATATTGCACTCCTCCCCTCAAAAATATTTCAGTCATAGGGAAACAAAAACGTTTCTTATATTCCATAGCATTCCATTTAAAGAAAACTATGCTTATACAATTTGTTGTAAAATAGTTTTTTTGTCAGTTTGTGGCTGGGTAGAAATGAAAATAATGTTTGCATGAAAAAATGATTTCTGTATGCTTACAATCTTTAACGTTAAATACTGTTTAAACTGTATTTCAAAAGACAAAGGAGGCATTTTCTACAGATGATTCCACTTACATTTCATGAGACAGACAGTAAGACAAAGACAAATCTTTTTGATCATTCAATTAACACAGTTAGACGGATCTATACATAACACCTTTTCAGTCAAATTAATATTTGATCCAACTGCTCAGACATTCAAATATTTCATCCATAACGTTTACAGCATTTATATAAGTCATGTGACCCAATTGTCTTATGGGTCAGAAAATCCACAATAACTAAATCAAGTTGAGCGGTTGCAGCATCTGAACAAATACTTTTTCATATTTTTCAGACTTACTGTAGACATAAACACACTTTACAGTTACAAACCTTAACAATACATAAAACAACCATAATCAGCACCATGCATTTTTTTTGTTTTTCTTCAGTTGTGTTTCTTCCATGACCACGTTAGTGAGACCGTCTTGGCCATACATACTGAACCCCACATATTGTCTGAAACTTTGACACTGAAACGTGGCCAGGTGCCTTTTCCCACACGGCCTTCCTCTCTCATCCCAAACAGCTCCGGAGCCTGCGTTCTCTTCCACTCGAAGTTCCTTGCCAGTCGGACGCTTTCTCTCCAAACCCCACACACGGTCCTCGCCGCCTTGTCAGTCAGGTGAGCGTCTCGCAGCGTTTCCAGCAGCTTATCTTCCACCAGCGCCCCCTGCTCTCTCAGCTTATTTCCTCCCCCTGGATGGAGCTACGGGGAGCCCCCAGGGGAAGGGGGCGGGGGGGGCGGGGGCACTGTGTGGGTCCTATCGTCCACAATAGACACTCTCCAGACCGGAGTTATTTACCATGCTGCGCCACCTTGCCGCGTCTGAGCCAGTCCCTCCAAGGGGACTGGGGCTTTTCCTGGCAGGCCTCTGAAGCCCAGGAGGGGGAGGCGGAGGGCCGGCGGGCCCAGGTGGAAGGTGCCGTGCTGGGCCTCCGGAAGAAGGCCATGGGGTTGGAGGCGGGCTTTCTCTGGAGCTGCTCCGTCTGCTGCTGGGCCCTCAGCTGCTGGTTGATGATGACTTGGATGTCGTCCTAAACGCAGAGCGAGGACACCAAGATGAAGGGCATGGAAAGCACGAGAAAGTCGAACGCTATCGAAAACTATTTATGAATCTATTAATATCTATTTTATTATGTTTGATAAGTACTATAGCTATTGAACAAAAGTGCAGAAGTAGAACTGTAATAATGCGCTGAAGGGAACATTCGGGAGTGCTGAAAGTTCCACTAAAGACCCCTAGAGGGAGCTAGCCGCTAGCAGATGGCTTGGGAGCGTCGAACGGGTAGCAGAGGGACTTCCAGACGCTGCCACCTGTTGTTGCCAGTCCCCACAAACTGACAGTTCTGAGATAGGTAGACCACATCCATTTGTTCCCATAATCTTAGCGCTCCCGTTTCTAGTCTTAACCACTAAGATCAGTCGGCTGGTTACTACACTGCTTAAAAAGTAACGTGCGCGATCAAAGACTTGCATCGTTCCCTGTAGGTGTGTTTGTGCTGGTTTGACACTTGAGTGTGAGTGAGGGTGAGAAACAGGAGTGGGGTATAAGAGGGAGAGTGAGGGATAACAGTGATCATGAGGGTAAGTGTGAATTGGTGGAGGCGGGGGGGCGTTTGTCACCCACCTGCCAGGCTTCTAGTTCCTGGGACAGCTCCAGCTTGCGTTGGATGGCCTCCAGGAGCTGGTTGTTTAGGCACATCATGTCACTCTTAGTCCTCACCAGCTCCACCTCCATCAGGTTCTTCCTGCGAAGGAGAACAAACCATTCAGTTTGAGGAGAGGGGTGTGTATATATGTGATGTCACAGAAAGCGTAATTAACCTCTGACTCTATGTGTGCTTGTGTGTGTGTGTGTGTGTTTGTGTATGTGTGTGTGTGTGTGTGTGTGTGTGTGTGTGTGTGTGTGTGTGTGTGTGTGTGTGTGTGGTCTGCTCAGTACCAAACTCAAAGCAAATCACA
>JAVQJS010007155.1:0-16106 GCA_036024795.1 Galaxias rostratus | reverse complement strand
TTATAAAAGCATATAATTTTTGATGAGTAATTGTTTGCTCAGTGTAATTAATGAGGATACAAAAAATAATTCCTTCTGCGCTCTTTCAAGGAGAGATATTATTCCACACACAAAAAAGTAATGAATGCATGTCAAAATAATGTAACAGAACGTAACAATTAGGCTAAACTACTGCTGATTAAGCATTTGCGATCAGCTCAGGTCAAGGACATTTTTCTACATTAATTTATATTCCATTCAGGACTTTCCAATGGGGTTGAATTATGGTAATGATTTGGTTTACCCCAGACACAGAAGTGACAGTTTCTTAACAATTCTATGGGAAAAGGACGATTCAAAGCCTTTAGTGATTACACAATGGCTTTGCCCATATGCAGCATTTATGAATATTTTCTCATTTATCTGGTATAACAAAGCAAGGCACATTAATGCCAAGTGGAGTGAGTGGGTTTAAAAATAATTTGCTATTAATTCATTTTCAGAAATTCAAGTTGCTCTCATTGGAAAAAAGGTGTGCAGAAGCTCATGGTTGCCAAATGCATGTCCAGGTAATTTGCACACAATATAAGTTTACACATGATTGTAGATTGACACGAATGTGTACTTCATATGTCATATTGTCAATTGGTGTAATTTGCTGTGTAGGTCTTTAACAGGTGAACATGGGCTACATAGCTGAATTCCCAAATTCAACCAGGTCACATACGTGGACACATCTACACTTATATATACACTTTTCAAATAAAATAAAAGTGGTCAATACATTTAATTGGTTTCATATAACATTTGTACTTTTCAATCAAGCCAGATCATATCTATTTGTATAGCACAATACATACTTTCTACATACAAGACAATTCAAAGTCACAACAGGAAGAAATAAGATCAATAAATAAATTAAAACAACAGATAAATAAAATCGTTTAGGAGGGACAATTGAGGCAAATGCAGTCGAGAAACATAGATTTTTAATCTGGAGTAAAAAGTCAGGCCAGAGGCGAGTCCCAGAGGTGGAAGTGGTTCAGATATGTGTTTACGTTTCAAAGGTAAGGTGTGATATAAGTCATTCATTCAGTAGTGTGCTAAAGACCCCATAGGACTTATAGAGTATCAGTAGCACATGCTAACTGATTGCTTACTTGCATGAGCCTCATCGACCATTGATATGAATAACCCAATGGTAAGAGACTTTTCTGCTCAATAATAAAGATTTTCCTTTAACCATACAATTGATTTGGCTCCCAATGGCGTCTAAGTTGCTGTTGGGAAGCTTTTTGCCATGAAAATCGATTGCCCTGGGATGCCCAGGCACAGAACACATTAGTTTAAAATTTAAAAAGCTCTGGACATCAAAGCATATAGATTGATATCTATCACCATACAATCCCAAACAATTCTGCTGACAAATCGTAGTCTTGCAAATTTCTCTTTGTCTGTTTCCAGCAGCGCCTTGAGGACTAAAGTGTATTTTCCGACTCACTGGCACACTGCACTGTTTTATTCAAGTTACATTTAACTTTATTTAATTTCACATTAAGGGGATAAAATAACATTTGCCTGCACCAGGGACTGTTTGAAGTGAGTATATGAAACAGTCCTCCTCTGTGTTCCAGCACATGAGGAACGTTGACTTGCCGACTGACTGGTCTGTTGTGGGGGACTAATGTCCCATCCTCACTGCACCCAGGATCCTGAGCGGCTCAGAGTTGGACTATGATATACTATATGCTATCAGTGTGCCTGGCACAATCTGATGTTTGATTGCATTGCTTCAACTTGCTTGAAGCTAAAACCAAATGTTTTCTTTTTTGTTGGTTATTGCTTTGTATCCTAACCGTGTTCATTTCAGAGGTATTTCTATTAAAAAGCTGCCGCTGAGCCTATTGCCATGTGCAATTTTGTCAAATTGTCCTCCAGTATTTTGTTCACCTGCTTTCTCAAAAAGACTGAAACAAACAGATTGAATTGGCCTCTTCCGCTGTGGTGTAAGTTTAGTCCAAGCACCAACGTATACCACTTCATCACCTACAAATTTTCATCATGTGACCTTTGTGCTAATCTGAATCTCAATTGCCCAGGTCTCGATGTCCCAACCAACATGCGTTGGTGAGTCGTTCAGAAAAACCTTAGCGTGTCGCAGTCTAAACGGTGAACCTGTGTTTTTTCCACCTCCCCAGATAACAAGGAACGTGTCCAGTACCAAGACAACCCTGTAAAATGTAGGACAGATAGTAATCTATGTGCAGATATGGGAATCTTCTGAGGAATATCTATGCCTCCAGATGTGATGACTTTGGAAAAACAGCAAATGGACTGTTTAATCACATTTTTCATGTGAAGGGGCAACTATTGGAAGGAAAGAGGGGGGAAATAAGGGGAAAAAACTGGCTGAAGGACAAAGACATGATGCATGCTTTGCCATGTGATGGCTACGGATTGGAAATATCTCCTGGACATCTTTTATTGCTTTTATATTTGCTCCCGTCCTTGGCTTCTTCATGAATTGGAATTAGTTTTCATGAAGAATGTTTCTGCCTGAACCCCGGACTGCACAATAAGCACATCCCACACCACAATATTCTTACGTCTCAAGGCTTTTTAGAATGACCAACAGCTATAGTATTTGGAATATTTATCCCCCACCTATACATGTGATGTACATCTTAGTATCTTAGTTACATTTGTATTATTTATTTGTTATATTCTGGTATGGATATTTTGGCTCTGTTCTACGTAGTTGTTGCCTGCCTCGTCATAAGAATTTCTTTGCTCAGAATGATCCTGTATTATACTGTGAATTTGACAAATAAAACACTTTGAACTTTGAACACACACACACACAGTACCCGAAGGAAACCCACGCCAACACAGGGAGAACATGCAAATTTCACACAGTAAGGTGGAACTTTCTAACAAAAAGGACTTATCGGTAGGGACGAGACTAATTAAGTTTTCCCCACATCCTAACGAATGGAAGTTGTTTTTCACACGCTGGTTATAAGATTTCATCCCCACGTCCCTTCCACTAAACTACTGCTTACGACGCCTACCGAAGACAATAGCCCATCAAACAAATCGCTCCCATCTTCTCCCGGAGGGCCCATCGTGCCAATGCATTGCAGTTGTTCGAGATCACTCTTATCCTTCTTTAATTATCTTCCAATCCTTACCTGCCTGCCCGGCCGTTTCGTTTTACCAGGCGACATTGATTTTCCCCGTCCTGGATGACGTTAAAGGAGGACGCGGGGAACGATTCCGGGGGGGGAGGGGGGGGGGGGGGGATGTCTCAACAGGGAAAGCTCTTAACGGCGACAAACCTACCTCCCTGACCTCTGTGGCCCGTCCTTCATAACGGGACAGTATCGTTCACGGGGGGGGGCGACGTGGTTCAGCGAGCGAGTCGCGCAGACAGCGGATCACGCCAACGTGTTAGTTCCTCTCCCCTTCCTTTGAGGGCAAGGACGGGAAAGACTGCGGCGTGTTTGATTTAGTTCTGGGGGGGGGGGGGGAGGCTTCCCTCTGGGATACGTTGAGAAACCCCGGCGAGATGTTCCGTAAATGAGCCGGCACAGGCTTCGTCGTCGGGAGACAGTCACCTTGAGCAATCAAATTATCCTCGAATTGGAACACAATCATTCCAAAATCAATCACAACTCATTATCTAGAAGTAACTTTCATTCTTGGGAAGCAAGTCTGTCTCTATGCAAAGACACACACACACACACAGACACACACACGCACACGCACGCGCACGCACACACACACACACACACACAAACACATGCACGCACGCGTCTTTAGCTTCTAAAGCAAAATATTGGGAAATAGGTCTTAAAAACTTCGAAACTTTTATTAGTTCATGATTGAAGGCACTGTTTAATTTGTTTTTCACAGTTCGTGATGAGTTCCTGTTTGCAAAATTCAACGTGCATTCCTCCATCACTTTCCCCGCAGCAGCATTCGTGGGGAGTATCCTGATAAATAGAGCCTTGCCAGAGTCTTTCTTCCACGTCAAATCTCCAGACCCCCCACCGTGTTAACCCACAGACCGCCGATAAAACGTATGCGTGGAATTGTCTTGCGTGCATCCGTGACAAACTGCATTTGAAACCATTCCGAACGGTGGGATTGGAGCGCTCTCCACACCCTCCCTACCCCCACAGCCCCTAAACCCTGCCTACCCCCACGCCCCCTACACCCTCCCTACCCCCACAGCCCCTACACCCTCCCTACCCCCACAGTCCCTACACCCTGCCTACCCCCACGCCCCCTACACCCTGCCTACCCCCACACCCCCTATACCCTCCCTACCCCCAACCCCACACCCCCTACACCCTCCCCACACCCTCCCTACCCCCGACCCCCACCCTCACACCCTCCCCACCCCCACACCCCGCCCTCAGCTCCAGAGGTCCTGCAGGTAGCGCCTCTCCTCCCTCACCACGGCCAGTCTCTTCATGGCGTCCAGCTTGTCCAGCCGCAGCTCCGCCCCCACCATCTCCACCAGCGCCTCGTTCACGTCTCTCCCCATGTTCTTGGCGTCCCTAGTCCAGGTAGGAACAGAAACAGGGAGTTAGGTTTCATAATAATAATAATACATTATATTTATACAGCGTTTTTTAAAAACCTCAAAGACGCTGAGGCGTGGGTTTCCTCTTACCCGCACACGTAGAGGTGTCCGTTCTGCCGGAGGAGCATGTGGGTGATCTGAGGCGCGTGGAGGAGCAGGCTGTGTTGCACGTATCTGGGGCCTGGAGGGGCCGCCGCCCCCTGGCTGTCCCTGGAGAAGCACGACTTCAGGTGGGTGAGGGTGCCTGCGGCCACAAACTCCTCCAGCTCCTCTCTGGAAAGGAAACGCAAGGAAGAGAAGGGGAAGAGGCGGGGGGGGGGGGTTAGAGGTCGTCGTCAGAGGAGATAGGCTGCTTGCGCTTCCTCGGGTTAAGCCGTAACGGGCGAAGTCAAAGTCAACACACAATGTATGTGATGTGTTGCCGTGTTTTAATACGCCGAACCTTAACGATCTATGTTCTGAATCACTCCTCATTCCAGACGGATGACGAAACCAACTGTAATTTCATCAAGCACAACAAAGCCCACGACACCAAAAGCACGTTTCGCTTCACGTCTCATTTGAGTTATGGTATTACAGGAATTGTGGATTTCACAAAATGAAGGTCGGGTCCCTCGTTTATCTTTTATATATATATATATATATATATATATATATATATATAAATATATATATATATGAGCCTCGGTTAAAAAGAGTCGATGCCTTGCAGCTGGCCGTGGCCTTGCTCTGCACGCCGGCGATGGCTGGCCCGAGTTTGAGCGGTTAGGGCCCGTGTGTTCTTTACAGGGCCTTGATGGAGCAGGGAGTTTTACGGGAGACGGTGGGGGTGGGGGGCGCTTGGTCTCGAGAGCCTTCTTTAAACCCAAGCAGCTGGCGAAGCCGGCACAAAGGGGAACGTGTCCCGGAGATCATTGGTGAAGGTTCTCCGCCCGGGGGAGGCTGTGTTTCTCTCTGTGTTTCTCCCTGACTCCCGGGCCGGGCTCATTTAATAAAACATAAAAGCATGCCAAGGCCGTAACACTGGGGAGGGGTGTGGTGGCGTGGGGGGGGGGGGGCAGCCATCTCTCTTTCTTCTATCCTATCGCCTTCGTTTTGGTCGGTTGTCATGTACTGTGGCCTCCATACGTTGGTTCAGCAAATTGCCTTTGCCTGCTGGATGAGTCATTGGTGGCGAGCAAAGTCTGTATCCTTCTTTTTTCTTTTCTTCCTATTATGAAAACAAAGAGCGATAGACTAGTGAATCTCCTATTGGTCCCAACCTCGACAACTCCCATATCAATAACAATTCCATGACAACCAATGGCACTGAAGGTATGTGCAGAGGGCTTTTCCGGCCACTTCTATCTCATAGGCCACATCAAGTATGCCAGGTTATGTTGGCTTCTAGCACTTCATGTAAGAGGGAGGAGAGTAGAGCAGGAAGAAATCAAAGGGAGGTGAGAAGGTTGATCGGTCGTGGACCCGTGTCATTGGGCGGGACCGGACGGGCCCACGGACAGAGAGGCCGGCCTCTTGCATACGACAGGCTCAACAACGCCGGGGCCAATGCAAGTTCTGATTCTGAGATCCGACTAAACTCGACGGAAAAAGTCAGAAAAGGCCCAAGAGACACTTTCATATGCTGCTGTGTTGGTACAAAAAACAAACAAAAAAAAAAAACCTCCACATACATTAGCCCCCCGGTATCCTATTTCCTTTCAAGTGTGAAATCCGATTCTGTTAATGTGCTGAAGTCAGAGAGAGGAAGAGAGAACAAGAGTGAATGTGTGGACTCAACCAGGAGGGGGGGGGGGGGGGTTTGCAGGGGCTGAACTGGTACCTGACTGGGGGCCCTGTTGGTCAGGCCCAGTGACCAGATGTTAAGTGCCGGGGTTAGGCAGAAACGATCACACGGAGGGGCCCGTTTGTTTTTGTTGATCATTCTGACCAAATTAGACCATGGGTCACATCCTGGCTCAGGGCCCCCTTTTTCCTAACATCCAAAAGGGCCTGCACTGATCTGTTTACCTTTGGTCTAGATGTTTTCACCCACTTGTACCCAGCGTTGGCTTTGTTTACAACAATTGTCAAGCCTGTTGTAGTTTCCGCATGAATGATTGTCGTGCTGCCCTCACGTTCCCCGCTGTATTCAGGCACGCTATCTTTCCATGTGTTCACCTCAGCGCGAGGTGTTGGTTAGCCGTCATTAGCGAACACGGCGCTTTTGTTCTCCACAGCTGAGCGGAAAAACACACACACACACACATTAGCACTCCAGTCAACGCCGTCGGGTATGGAATTGAACCATGCTGTCCTTGGCTGGGAGGTGCTCTCTCCTACGCAAACAGGAGACATCTTTGATCCGCTGTTGTTTTCGTAGGAGACCCCGTTGCCAACGTAGTTTGGCCTCACTCTCTCCAAAAAAGAAAAGAAAAAGAAAAGAAAAATGTGTGTATTCCCTTTAATTGGTGGGGAACTTGAAGCCAAACGGGGACGTGTAGCGTGGCACCATGTCGCGGGCCTGCCATGGGTTAACGGACATATTTGAGCGGCAACTGTCTGGTAGGGACGGCGAGGCTCCATCTACCCCTGTCTTTAAAATCTGTGGGGTGGCCTCCCTTTTGGTGAGTACGCTGACGGTGGTGCGTGCCACATGGCCGTGGAGGAGCGCTGTCCGACGACCTGGGAGGATCCCGACCCTGTCCACCGACGTGTTCTGCCGTGACTCGGGCGTCCCGTCGGACGGTGACCGAAGTGTTGTGATGTCGAGCGGCGCATGCGTGAAAGACAAAGCCCGCCCCACCAGAACCACGAGGAGAACCCCTTGTTGGATTGGACTCAACAGACATGGACGTGGCGAGGAGAGATTTACGGAGGCCTGGAGACGGATCTGGGGGCGATGTGTGTGTGTGTGTTTGTTTGTGTGTGTGTGTGTGTGTGTGTGTGTGCGTGGAGAAGGAGGCGTAAACGGACAGCCCTTCAGACACTCACCGAAACAGGAAGTCCCGGTCTTTGTGACGGCAGCCAAAGAAAAGCCAAGTCTCCCCAAACGTCGCGTCCGGGTTCATCTCCCTCTCCTTCGCTCTGGAATACAAAAAAGGGGGAGGGGCATCCGGGCCCTTCATCAATAAAAACCATCCTATTCTCAAATAGAGGTTAAAGAAGAACAGGGACACCATTACCTATGGTCTGCCCTGCTACTGAACCAATACAGTGAAAGCCACAATCACCTAATCAAAGAGAACGCCAGTGTTCGGTGAGAGGACACTAAAAAAACATTGAGATGGCTCCCGTCAGCGAAAACAGCAGCTAAAAATGAAACTAGGGTGTGGGGACGGCGCGGTGCCAGGATGTGTCCCGACCGCTGTAAAAGCGACTCCTCTCATCTCCGACGAGCCTGGCCGGGCTCCCAGAATCCTTTGCGGCGCAGCGGCACCGAAGCGCCGGGCTGCTATCTGTCGCGGCGCACCTGCTAGGCAGGCGACAGCCCGCGGCAGATAAGACGGGCGACCTTCGACCTTTGCCGTGCCATCAGCGAGGCGACCCCCTTAAAGGCCAGTTGCTATCGGTCGTCCCCATCTGGATGGTGGGGGGACGGGAGAGGGGGGGCGTTGAGGATGACAGGCCCGACAAAGGACGGGAAGAGGAGGGCGCCGGCAGGCGGGGGAGACTTTTGTGGGGGCGCCGCCGGGGGCCGCATCGTGGCCCGGGGCCCAGGAGGACAGGACGCCGCCTCCTCCCCCCTCCACTTCCTCTCTGCCTGATCTTTTTACAGTCGCTGGGTGAGACACATATACCGGGGAGCGCTGGGAAGTTGTTTCCCGGGACGGGAAATGGCGACGGTGGTTTCCTGACGCTGATTCGTCGTGTCAGGTGATTAGAATACGCTGCGTGACGGCGGAACTCAGACGTCGAGGCGGGGAACCATCTTGGAACAGGCTATGCCTCCTCTGAATATATTAAACGAAGGGGAAATGAAAAGCAATGAAAGCCTTAATAAAATGTTACACAGTGCAAACCTTGTTCCGCCGTGCGGGACACGGTGGCTTTGTAATCAGACACACAGTGGAGTGAAGTGCCTGAAGCCCCCCCCCCCCCGCCCCACCCTGTATTATCGCCCTGGACCTGGTTCTCCTGATCTGCAAACAGCCTCTGGTAAACTCATCTTAGTGAGCTTCTCCCCTCTCTCCCCGCACGCTCTGAAAGGATCGATACCGATATGAAAAACCTGGATCCCATTCCGCGGCACCAAGTGGACCATCGCGCCTTTCCCAGAATACAAATCGCACCAGCCCCGCCGCACTAACACAAGCTGGAATACAGTCCCACGGGGGGGGGGGCGGATCGCTGAGCTCCATTTTGGGAGGGGAATATGTCCCGGCTGCCTTGCAGCAGCGCTGTGATGAGCACTGGCGAGGGGGAGGGCGGGTGGGAGTGGGACTGGGCTGAAGTGAGGGCGGGTAAACACAGCGATTACTTTCTATCGCCCGTCCCTGTTCGGTGGGAATGTTCTGGCAGGAGTGGTGTTGGGAGAGTCTTTACTCGAGTGGAGACGCACCTTCGGAGTGCATAACGGCCCGTGTTTAATCACGGCGCTGAAGTGCTGTCTCGTCATTACCGCCATACGGATGCTGTTTCAGCCGGTCTTGCTTGCTACAACAGAGAGCCACGGCAGCCGTTTAGGTAATAACAGCCCAAATCCAACTTCCAACTAATGGAATGGAGTGGCGGAGAGGAGGAGGGGGGGGGGGGGGGATGCTCAATCGCGCAAAAACCTCACCTGGGGGTTCAAACGTTCAAAATACAGCCCGTTTTTCTTTCGAGCGGATCTATCTTTTACATTTGGATAAAGCTTACCCGTAGCAACCATTCCTAAAATCGAAGTAGCTTGAAGAACAACGTCGCAAATTCAATCTAAGGTTGTCTTGGACACTGAAAGGATGCACACATTCCGACCAGCTCTCTCTCAGGGTTGGTCCCGGGGAATCCGGCTGGGTTCGGTCAGTGAACGGGTCCGCACCACATCCTGAGACGCTCAGGCTCCATTGCCGTTCCTTTCCGCCGTGACCCTGCTAATCGATACCAGACGACCCGGGGTCTCCTAGCAGCCTCCTGGCACCTCTAAGCAGGCGATGACCTTTGAACCATACCCCTGGATGCCACCATTGCAGGACGAAAACGGAGTCAATGCGAATGCGGCCATCGATTGCCAGAGAGAGACGGCAGAGGGTTTGCAGGCCATGGGGGTGAAGCGAGGATCAAAAAGCGTCCCGTGTTGGCGTTTTGTTGTTTTTTTTTTCTTCTAAAGCTCTTTAGCGGACCCCGCATCCTGCTGACAAAATGGCGACGGTTATCTCTTATCGAAGTCCAACAGCGTGGGCGCGTCGCTTTGTTTGTAATCTGTAGTTGGAATCGCCACAATGATCTCTCGGCGACAGGGTTCTTTCTTTTTTTCTTCCGTAAACCAGCAGCACCAAACACAGCTGGCCAGCAGGGAGCAAAAGGGGGGAGGAGAGAAAAGAGGAAGAGGTGGAAAGGGGGACAGCTGTGCTGGAGCGCCACGTCACACGGTGCCCCTCTCCCTCAGCGCGGATAGGATGTTCTTATCCAAAGAGAAAACGTTGCTGTTGTTGTTGTTGTTTTTTTTTGTATAAGGGAAAGATAACTGGCTTCCAATTTCTTACTAAACGTCATCTTGTTGTCAATGTGAAGCCACATTCCGCACAACGAGACGCCTGTTGCCAGAGCTCCATCCGGGTAAAGACGCTACCACAGAGCGTAAGAAAATGCAACAGATGGGGACACCACCATCGAAACTCACAGAGGACAGAGCGGTGACCTCTGGACACCATTTTCGGGGGGGAAAATTCGCTAAAAAAACCTGGCCTTAAGGGGAGAGCATCGGAAGGCGAGGCAAAGCATCCCCGCGGCAACCGGTCCGGCCCGCCTACTTTGGCCATCCATCAGCGCCGCGGTGTCGTCCAGGTGCGGTCACCGCCGCGTCACCCCGCTGAGGACCATCTGTCACCTTCCGGAACATCCATCACAACCCCCCGCTCCCCGACCCCCCTGCTGTGAGGCCCGACACGCAGTCGGCAGCGTATACGAGGGCTGACCAATACAGTGTCACCTCTAAATACACCCCCCCCCCCCCCTCTAACAGACTGAGCCACGTGGAGAGATAGATGATTAAACAACCGGAGCTGACTGAGCTACACCCGTAGTGACTAATGGCTCGGGCCAGGCCAGTGTGTGAGTACGACTGGCAAGTGGTGAGGTCGACTGCCGCTCACCCTTTAGTTTTTTCTCAGCAACACAAAACACATAGTTCACGCCGACTACCATCACATAACCTGAATGTAGACTCCAAGTCCCAGAATGCATTCGAGCCTTTTTATAAAAAAATTTGAACGCACACGTGTTTGCCATCGTGTCAAAGCTCCGAAGCTAAAAACCTTTCTGCCGGCGTGGTTAACGGGGCTGGCGGGGCACGTTGATAACACAGAGGGCCGTCGGTCAACATTCCTTCCCCAGCCTCCCGGGTCGGTACCAACCAGGATTTAAAACCCACGGACCGATTGCCCACGACCTCTTTACACTGGGATCGATGCGGCGCCGAGCCCCGGTTCTGACCCGTGGACGGTCATTGGCCGCCCCCTCATAAACAGCGGGCCCCCCCCTAGAGCTCTCGGGGGGTGGGGGGGGGCGTTCCGGCGAGTTAATTACGGCGTTGATCACCTCTCCCACCGTCCGGCAAGCCGTTATGCGGGGCCACGTTCACCTCCTTCCCGGATCAGAATCACCGGCGCTAATCGATTACTGCTAAATAAGCGCCTGGATTGTCTGCTGCCACTTGACACCGCGCCGCCGTTGTGAATATTCATGATTAGGGGTGTAAAATTGAAGGCAGTCATGGTAATGTAATCACCCACTCCGTGTAAGGTTGCTGAGCCCACTGTGCACAATAGTGTAGCGTCGCAGCAAACCCCGACTCGAATCTAATTGGCTGCAATTGGTCCCGCCTCTCTTCCTTGTTGAACCAGATACAAAAGACAAGTATGAAGTTGAAAAGTTATATATTTTAAATGGCAGAGGTTGACTTCTCTCTCTGGTTCGCTGCTGTTTTACAGTACCACCGTCCAGCAGGGTGAGACCCACAGCTAAAACAGATGAACACGGGAGATATCGCTGACGTACCATGCCCGTTGCCAAACGTAATTCTTCGTTTCCCGTAGATACGGTTCCTTACGGAATCCAACAGCACTTTCTGTACAACGGCACTCAATGAGCCCAACTTCTTAATGGGTTGTTTTGCATTAAAAGCCAGACAACTTCTAAAGTGGACTACTGGCAAACCAAGTTAAAGCATGATGATGATGATGATGATGATGATGATGATGATGAAGCAGACCCGTTAGTGAATATCAAGCTAAGTGTAAGACAAGGGCTGGAACTAAAACCGTTCAAGTAGCTTTCTTAAACCTTGCGCTAATTCGACTCCAAACTTCACATCAGACTTTTACTCGACAAATTCAGCAAGATATGAAAGCAGATAAGTGAAAATGCTGTGGAATTCAACGATACAATACCCATGTACAACAAATATTAAAACTCAATGTTTTTGGTAAAAGCTTTCAGAAGGTGCTTGCAGACTGAGCCAACATTGGACACAGACACCAAAGAACACCACCATTCTAATGTTGGTTACTCTTAGAACGTTGGCCGACAACAAACTGCCACTTCCGAACACCAACAGACACACGTGAAGACATGTGAATTCCACAGTACAATACCTATGTGCAACAAACATTCAAATAAAAAAATGATACAGCTTTTTTCCTTTTCCTTTTTTTTGTTTTCTGTAAAATCTTTCTAACAGGAAGAAGACAACACCCTAATGTAAACGTGGCGGCCATGTTTGATCCGTCTCACCTTTGCTGGAGGAACCCGATGAAAGGGGCGACGCCGGTGCCTGGGCCCACCATGACGACGGGGAGAGCGGGATCGGCGGGAAGGCGGAAGGAGCTGTTCGGACGCAGGCTCACGTGGACCTGAGGGCGGAAACGCTCGAGCCATTTAATAATAATAATAATTCATTTTATTTATATAGCGCTTTTCTGACACCCAAAGTTGCTTCACAATATAAACATAATTATGTGACAAAAACAAATTAACTATAAAGATGGAGAAACAATTAGACAGACATAGAATAACAGAGACAACAACAACAGTTCTAACTAGAAGTATGACAAATTAGAGGATCCCTGGACTGGATTCCAAACAGAGTTAACTAGGGTATGCTAAGGTGAAAAGGTTTTAAGGTTGGTTTGAAATATTAATAACGAGCTGGAATTACGAATTGACGGAGGGAGATTGTTGCATAGTTTGGGTGCTGCCCAAGAAAATGTACGCTCCCCGAAATGTTTCAGTTTGACTTTTGGAATGACCAGTTGCCTATCTGAAGAGGAAAGTAGTGTCCGGGGAGGGTTGTATGGTTGGAGTAGTTCAGTGAGGTAGGGAGGCACCAAATTGTGCAGAGCTTTGTAGGTTAGGAGAAGGATTTTGTAGGTGATGCGCTGACTGACCGGAAGCCAATGAAGGTTAAAGAGTACTGGGGATATGTGCTCGAGAAGATTTTGTGAACGTGAGGAGAAGAGCGGCAGAGTTTTGAACAAGTTGGAGTTTATGATGGGAAGATGCGCTGATGCCAAAAAGAAGTGAATTGCAATAATCAAGACGGGAGAAGATGAAAAGAAGAGTGAATGAGTTTGGCAGCTGCACTCTGGGAAAGTGAAGCCTGCGACATCTCTCATTAAACAAAACACGAGCAACTGAGCAACAGCATTCTTTCCATTAAAGCCGACATGACAAGCCATCAAGGCTGTCACTTAAACCTTGACCATGGAAAAGGCTCTGCCGGTGTCTAGTAGCCCCTAATACATGCATTATCTCAGGTCATACAGAGACCTTGTGGACGCTGCTCTGAATAGTGGCGGCTACCCTGGGGTATAACCCATGAGTAGTCAGCCGTACATATAGTACATCCAAAAAGTATTCATACCTCTTCACTTTTTCTAACTTTGATTATGTTGCAGCCTAATTCCAAAATGTATCAAATAAAACGTGTTCTCAACATTCTACATACAATTCTGCACAATCACAAAGTAAAATATTTCTTTTAGATTTTTAAGAATTAATATTACATGTAGATAAGTATTCACACCCTTTGCATTGAAACTCAAAATTGAGCTCAGACCCACAATTGACAGTGCATATCAGAGTGCAAACAAACTGATGAAGTCCAGGGCATTGTGTGAAGACCTCCTAGACAGGATTCAGGCACAGATCTGGGGAAGGGTCCAAAAGATTATTGCAGCATTGAAGGGCCCAACGAGCACAGTGGTTACCATCATTTGCAAATAGAAGAAGCTTGGAAGCACCAAGACACTTCTTAGAGCTGGCCGCCCGGACAAACTGAGCAATCGGGGGAGAAAATCTCCAGTGTTCCTCTGTGGAGATGGGAGAAACCTCCAGAAGGAAAACCATCTCTGCACTACCACCAATAGGGCGTTTAATGTAGAGAGGCCAGACAGAAGCCTCATCTCACGCACCTAAAGGACTCTCAGACCAAGAGAAAAAAATTCTGTCAAGATTGAACTCTTTTGTCTGAATGCCAAGTGTTGTTTCTGGAGGAAACCGGGCGCTGGACATCACCTGGCCAATACCATCCCTACAGTGAAGCTTGGTGGTTGCTGTGAGGGTGTTTTTCAGCGGCAGCAATTGGGAGACTAGTCAGGATCAAGGGAAAGATTAATGTAACGATCCTTGATAAAAACCTGCTCCAAAGCGCTCAGAACCTCAAGCTGGGGGGAAATTCACCTTCCAACAAGACAATGACCCTAAGCACACAGCCAAGATAATAAAGGAGTGGCTTCGGCCAGAGCCCAGACTTTAACCCGATTGAACGTCTTCGGAGAGATCTGAAAATGGCTGTGCACCGGCGCTCCACATCCAACCTGATGGAGCTTGAGACAACATGAAAAGAATAACAGGAGAAACTGCCCTAAAGTAGGTGTGCCATGATTGTAGCACCATACTCAAGAAGGCTGTAGTTGCTGCCAAAAGTGCTTCAACAAAGTATTGAGGTAATGGCGTAAATACTTTCATTTTTAATACATTGGCAAAACCCCCAAAAACTTTTTTCACTTTGTCATTATGTGGTTTTGTGTGTAGAATGAAGATATTTTATATTCATTTAATTAATTTTGGAATTAGGTTGTAAGGTAATAAAATGTGGAAAAAGTGAAGGTGTATGAATACTTTTCAGAAGCACCGTATGGAGCTAATAAAACAACATGAAAAACTTGGATGAGGAAGATAGTGGCTAACAGGCCACTAGAAGCTAGAAACTTTACCTGCTGTGGTCCTACATTAAGTAGCAGTGGAAAGTAGAAAACTTTCTTACCTTGCTGAGAACTTTCTTACCTTGTTGAGAAATCTTCTCACCGAACAGCATATTCACAGAAGATAAGGTTCACTATTCAGGAGGACACCATTAATGTCCATACCCATCTATATTATGGAAATCTGGAGTAAGATGTGTCTGCTACTGTATTTCTGGAGTTGCTGACATGGGTGTGCGTGTGTTGATTACAAAGCGATGTGGTTTAAGAGTTCAGTGAATGATGGACACTATACAGGAGTAGGCAATTCATGGTTTAATAGAATATTATAGCTGTTGCTGTTTTAGAATATATTTATATACAGTATAATCACCACCACACTATCACAAGTTAGCAGCATGGAATTAGAAATGAAGGCTAAACTTCAGAGATTAATTTAATAAATAAAAAAGAAAAAGTTTGAGAAATTTGGATAATCAAATGTGACCGGCCTTAGTAATGCATTCCAGTAACTAGCACAGCAAAGGTGAATGGTACAGATAGACAATGCAGAAAAAGCTATCCACCCATTTATGAAACAGCATTTTACATAGTTGCGGTTCATGTTTCATATGACCAATTCAAATTGTCTCATATTTGTATCGCTGTTTCACTGCCTCGTAAGGTTACGTTCCTAAATACATTGTCACAACGGTAGAAATATCCAGTTGGACGTGGCAACGTGACAATGGTTCAATAGTAATGACTTGAAAATAACTTGTGTGTGAGAACAGTGGCAGGCTGTGTCTTGTCAAGGACCCAAGTGCAGTCTGAATGGGTAAAACCCGTTTGGTCTGTATGAACAAAGTATAAGGCTGTGTTCGGAATCGCCTTATATAAAGTATGTAGTAAGCTACATACTTCATGAGTACATACTGTGCAATGACTACTTAAACCTAAATCTTTAATACAATTTTTTTTACAAATATTAAATTGTTTTGTTGGTATACACATCTGGGGGATGTGACCATGAATCATTGTCCTGTAATCTCTCGGTACTGAATATTTCCCCAAATTTGAGCATGTCATCCGAGAACCTGTTCTATAATCAAAAGTTCATATATTATGTACCGTTGACATACTGCATACTTATTTTCAGTCAAATTGAGCAC
>JAVQJS010007139.1:0-10329 GCA_036024795.1 Galaxias rostratus | reverse complement strand
CCCATTACGTTTTCTTTGAATAGCCTGAAACATCCAGAAAAGTTCTAAGAAATAAAGCATTTTAAAGCACTATGGTTGGACTATGTTTTATGTGTTATTGGTATTGTTATGATTCCATTAGATGAATAATGCCTTACGTCACTATGAAATTCTGATACACTGTCAGTATGAATTCATCTAACCCTACATTGGTCTAATCACCAGTGTACTACATGTGTTGTTTATGCAACTTCAAAATGTAAGCTTTGACCATGAAAAAAAAAGAGAAGCATGGACAATCTTCCAAATAATTTGAACAGAGTTCAAAGTATACTGAGTCAAGGTTTTAAATTTCCCTAGGGCCACAAGTCTTAACGATTAGTAGATATACAGTGCATCCTGAAAGTATTTATACCCCTTCACTTTGTCCACATTTTATTATTAGAAATCCTAATTGCAAAAATGGAGCAAATTAATTAAAATTCTCAATATTCTACATGCAAAACCGCATAAAATCAAAGTCACAAAAAGTTTTTTTAAAAACGGTCAAAAAATGTATTACAAATGAAAAACATATAGTGCATGTACATACATATTCACAACCTTTTCAGTGACACTTAAATGTTTAGCTCAGGTGCATCCTGTTTCCGCTGATCATCCTTGAGGTGTTCCCATTGCTTGAATGGAGTCCACATGCGGTAAATTCAATTGATGAGAAATAATTTGGAAAGGCACACACCTATTTACATAAAGTCCCACACTTGTCAGAGCACAGACCAAGTTATGAAGTCAAAGGAGTTGTACGTAGACCTTCGAGACAGGGTTGAATTGAGGCACGGATCTAAAGAACTGTACAACAATTTCTGCAGCAAATGGAAGAAGCTTGGAACCAACAGGACTGTTTCTGAATTTGGCTGCCTGAACTGAGCAATCGGGGGAGAACGACCTTGATCAGGGAGGTGACCAAGAACCGGATGGTCACTCTGACATAGCCCCAGTGATCCTCTTTGGAAATGGGAAAACTTTCCAGAAGGAGAACCATCTCTTCAGAGATCCACCAATCAGGCCTCTATGGTAGAGTGGCCAGACGGAAGCCCCGCCTTAGTTAAAAGGCACATGGCAGCCCATCTGGAGTTTGCACAAAATGCACCTGAAGGACTCTCAGACAATCAGAAACCAAATTCTCTGGTCTGATGAAACCAAGATTAAACACTGGCCTGAATGCCAAGCATCATGTCTGGAGGAAACAAGGGACTGTTCATCACCTGGCCAACACCATCCCTGCAGTGAAGCATAGTGTTGGCAGCATCACCCGATGTGGGGATGTTTTTAGGTGGCAGGAACTGGTGGACTTGTCAGGATGGAGAGAAAGATGAACGCAGCACAGAGAGATCCTTGATGCACTCAGACTGTAGTGAAGGTTCACCTTCCAACAGGACAACAACCCTAAGCACACAGCCAAGATCAGCGTCTTTGAGTGTTTTGAAAAGCGCTTTATAAATATAATGTATTATTATTATTTTTATTATAACAAAGGAGTGGCATCGGGACCAGTCTGTGAATGTTCTTGAGTGGCCCAGCCAGAGCCCAGAACTTGAACCCAATAAATCAATTTTGGAATTAGGCTGCAACATAATGAAATGTGAAAAAAGTGAAAGGTTATGAATACTTTCCGGATGCACTGAACATTATAATTTCACATCACAAATTGGAGACCTCTGATGTAAAGCATGCCCATTTTTGAAAAAGACTTCATTTGTTAAGGTACATTGCTTTTGGCAATTTTTCTCAACTTTGAGAGCAAAAACATCTGAAAGTTAAGAAATAAACACAAAAACAGATACCACAGATAACACTGTTGTCTAGTGTGGTTAATGTAAAGATTAATGTGGGCCAGACACACAAATAACCCAATTTCCATTTTAATTAGTTTTTTATAGGAATTGTATGCTGAGAACAAAAACAACGTTTCAGATCCTTGTAGTCTCGTCTATCATCCAACATCTTGTCACAATGTCTTTCTTTTTAGAAATATATCCATCTTTGAACATTTTATTATTGTGGGCCCAGGCAAAAATCAGTTTTTTAATCTGATTGATTATTTAATAATAATTGAATTGCTTATCAATCAACAAAAATCGATTGATATAAAGAAATTGGTCTACACCATTCACGTCTTCATATACAACTTACATTAAAAAAAATTAAAAACACATTTGTGCCTTACTTACATGATAGGTCTCCTCAACCGACATCTGTGACCTAAGATGCTTTTAAAATATCAACATTGATACCTGTGCTAAAACTTGAGAAAAAAATAATTGACTCTTAATAATAATTTACTGTTACCTCCCAGAACAGTGGCAAGGCCCATAGCAGAGAAGAAACTACCAATACCAGGGAAATTACCTTTCCATTCAACAAGTTCAAAGTAAATTATAAACACTTATTTTCAGCTCGGCTTGTGTCGTTGTCATAGCAACGCCAATTGTCTGCCTTGTAGTCAAAATACTACGAATTTGAAGGGGGTTCCAGGGTGTTCATCCGTCTTGCACTTTCTCTTCATGGTCCATTTTGATATTTTACTATGTATTTTATTTTTTTTGAATTATCATTTCACACACTCACACACACACACATATATACTGTATATATATTTATATATATATAAATATATATCCATGGTCTACATATGTGAGTGGATTCTTCCCTATAACATAGGTCATGTGAGGGTAAAAAGGAAACACATTGTGTCTCTGGATGTTCAGAAAATATGAACAACATGTGATCCTCTCACCTTACCAGGTTATAATAGAATCCGTGACGACAGACAGTGACAAAGCAGAAATTCTCAAAAGAAAATTGTAATATACCACCTTGAAATCATCTAGTATAACAAAGAAGAGAAACATAAAACCAAATGACTTGGAAATAACGTCAAAGCACAATAAAAATGCACAAACTCTTGACTAAATTTGACCTTGTTTTAGTGGGACAAAAGAGTAAAAACAGCATTTGCCTTCCATTATCTCCATTGTGAGAGGCAGTATTTAAAGACTGCTCGTTACTTTCTCTCACCATCATAACCGAAGGAAACACAGAGAGACGACATGAAGATGCTGCTGATGTTCGCCGTTGCCGTGGTTTTATCCGGCCTGTCTGAGGGCAGTAACGTCACCAGGTGTGAGCTCAAGAGCCGACTGGACGCTGCGGCCCTTCCACTACCTCAGTCGTCAAATGGCCCAACTGTTGAGGACCTCATCGCCAAGTGTGAGTCTGGAGGACAACGTTGTATCATTAATGGGCGCATGAAAGCACCATGACTAAAGTCGCTGATGCGTGTATTTTTAATACATAGATTAAAATAGATAGAAATAGAAAATAGTAATACATAGATACATACATAGATTTTTTGGGTGTATCTATCAAGTCGTTTTATGGGGGTAAGGGAAGCTTGGTGCAAATGTGAAATCAATATCAATCCTGAAGAATGACTGTCTTTTTCTTTTGTTTGTCTTTAGTCGTGTGCCACGTGGAGAAAAGCACGGGTTTCAACACCAGCGCCGTGTCTCGGCTGACACCTCATACGGGTGGACTTCCCCCAGCGAGAGGCAGAAGGGCGGCGAAAGGCAAAAAGAAGTCGCCCAAAGGCAGTGGCTCTAACGAGAGTTCGGAGGAGGGACGCAACGGAAACAGCGGGTCCAGTTCGCTGGAACAACACCAGCTTCCGCAGCAGGAGTGGACCCTGTACGGACTGTTCCAGCTGAGTGACAAGGTGATCTGCTCCGACGGTGTGACCCCGTCTCACAACATTTGTGGGAAAAATTGCACAGGTGAGTTGAATTGATCTGTCTCTTAGTTTGGTTCGTTTTATAAAATATGAGGTTGTGCATGAATATTGATGGTGAAATGTAAGAGGAAGGTAAAAGAGCAGGAGGAAGTTTGTTGAAGAGTGCAAACTATTACATTGCGGGAAAAATACAACAATTACAACAAGCTGGACGTCATGCCATGGCAACGACATCCATGTTACTTTCTGCTTCTTTTTTCCAGAGTTCATTGACGATGACATCACTGATGATATTGCCTGTCTGAACACAACCATAGAAAAATTGTGAGTACATGAAATGAAAGAAGTTCAATCTTTTTTCACAAAGACTTGGTACAGTTTCTCGTGCCCAATATTTATGGGCAGAATATTTATGGATTAGGCTTGACGATGGTAGAAAATTTGTTCCAGTGGAGGAAAAAAAACCTGGCTGCGTTTTAAGTTTTCAATTGTTAGAATGTGCTTTGTTTAATTTAATCAGCAGACTCAAGTAGTCTACGATGATTTCTGTTTGACTTTCTGCAGGCAAACTGACCATGGTATGCAGTATGCAGAAGACCTCTCAAAAATGTGAGTTTGAAAATACAGACAGATCGTATTCTCTCATAATATTCCTTTTATACCAGAAACAAATACATGCATATGCATATAATATTAAAAATGCATTTATTTCTATTTAGAACTTCAATTGCTCAATAACAACAAAAATACAACGTTTTTTTACACGTTTTTGAGAATTTTACAGTGGAACTACATTATACTTTTTTTCTTGTTACAGGTTCAACTTGATTTATCAGAAGGAATGTGACAGTGTGGTGGCGTCTAATTACTTTTTAGGATGTTAAAAGTTTACGGAAGCTATCACCCAAAACGTATTCTCCAGGCTAACTTGAATGACATTCTCCCATTATGTTTTCATTGAATTGCCTCAAACGTTTAGCCAGTTTCCAGAAATAAAGCATTAAGAAGCATCGGACAGTTTGTTTCGCTTTCTTTAAACTTTTTTTCTTATTGTGGATATTGGACAATGCCTTGAGTCAGTGTGAGACTTTGTAAAATTGCCTGTGTGAAGTGAACAAGAGTCCACGAGGTGTATCACCGGTGTACTTATTATACAGTTGATGCCACTTCAAAATGAACGCTTTGAGCATGAAAGAAAAGCAAAACATTTGAAAACGTTAGATGCATTTGCAAGGTGTGTAGAATCGACGTAATCGAGGTTTCCATTCCCCCGGGCGAAAGGGGCGTGATAACTAACATAATAAAAGTACTATTATATCATGAAATGTGTCTGTTTGCGCGCGCCTGCGTGAAAGAGTGAATAAAATTACAAATTAAAGAACTCTGATGTTTTAGAGCGCATTTGCTGTGACGTTGCGTCGTTTCTTCGGGGCCATTCATTTTGGCTTTGATTCATGGGAGCAAACAAACCCGAGATTTGGTAAAGCAACACTAAAACAAATACAACTCTGTCCTCTAGTGGCGTAACTGTAATCACAGGACGATTGCGGACCAGACACAAACAAAGAGTGTAAACAACCCGGTTTGCATTTCAATTAACTGTCTGCTAAGAAAAACTGATTGAACAAAGTTTTTAGATACTTATAACCTCGTCTATCAATCTTTATCTTGTCATGGTGTCTATTTATTATCTAGAATAATGCACAGTATGATAAGTGTACCTAGGTAATAGAGTGCAAATAAATAATAATCTAATTAATTTAACCGTGAAGAAATCGCTCTACATAATTAAATTGTTCTCACACAACTTACATAAACTAGGTCAAACGCGTTCCCGACCCGTCTAAATCAATAGGTATAATATAGGCTATAATACATGTTCTATACAAGCATTCATAACAAAATTGCAGATTAATAGATCTACAAAAACTATTTATATAAATAAACCAAAGACACATAATTCATGTATAGGGGCTTCAATACATTCATTCTGCATATGTGGCATTCCGGGGTTGAACCCCAATGAAATCGGTTTCCAATATAAACATGTGGTCCAAACTGTTCAGTTCTCGCGATAGAGATGAGTGCTAATGATTGGATAATAACATCAGTAGTCGGATGGCTCGAGTACTTGGCATTCTGGGACACAAACAGTGGCTGGTATGAATAGCTTTAGCGTAAACAGCATTTACTATTGAAGGCGGCCCAAGAAATCATACTCATCTGGTAATGAAAAGGCTGCCAAAAAAGAAACTTCGCAATTTGCCCTTTTCTGTACCCTGGGAAAATAAGCTAATAAGTGATTTTTGGATTCTGAGATTCCGAAATGGAACACAGGACTTTGCGCACGCATCAAGCTAACGTTTTACTACTGAGAGACAGTTATTTATGCTATGCCCCTAACGTTACATTAGGGGGGTAGCAAAGTTCTTGATCTTGCATTGATATATCATAGCAATGTTTTCGTAAATGCACGATTTTTTTCGTTTCATACGGCTGTTGTATATTATTACAACATTTTAAATTCGTGGATATTTTGCCCTTAAGCCAAGCATGAGAATATATAGCTAGCTCTTATCTGTGATTGAGTGGCGCTCCCGTGATTTAAATGTAGAAAATGCGGTTGAAGTTATTGAAGTGGCATGTTGCTAAACATGCGTTCAAGAATGACTGTTTAAACTAAAGAGCGCAGTTGATTTCTCAGTTATATAACACCATACCAGTCTAGGAACAGTTAGCATGTTAAAGATGACGCGACCAAGCAATTATTTTCGCGACAAAAAACGTGTTCTTGAGTAACAAGCTCAAGCTATCCGTCATTTTCAAAACTTTTTGCACAGCTGATGAGTGCTTACTCTAGCACTAGGTTTTAGACGGAAACATGTGGACATCGGGTTTTTCAAATCTGCAGTTCTTCACTAAGCTGCTCAAACACACGGCTGGCAGAGGACAGATATCACTGAGCCGATGGCTGCAGAGGACAAACACAGACGAGTGCGACAAAATTGACATATTGATATGCAATGCCTTCGACGAAAGGGGCGCCGTTGGGAAGTCAGACGCGGACCCTGAGTGTATCAATGACTCGGGGGTGTCGTTCACCGGAGGGGACTTCAGACACCCGTGTTGTATCACAACTTGTTGCTTCAAGAGCGCCCTGCTTGCATGCATATTGACAGCTGTATGCTTCTCTTCCGTGGCCCTGGTGCGCCAGTACCTCAAAGACCTTCTCCTCTGGGTTGAAAGTTTGGACAGTCTCGTCGGAGCCTTGCTGTTCATCGTGGGCTTGATAATCGTGTCGTTTCCTTGTGGATGGGGTTATATAGTTCTAAACGTGGCAGCCGGCTACCTCTATGGCTTCGTTTTGGGTATGGGACTTGTTATGGTAGGAGTTTTAATAGGGACCTTTGTTGCTCACCTGGTGTGCAAGCGTCTGTTGACTGACTGGGTGCTCAACAAGATCGGGAGCAGCGAACAGCTAAGTGCTGTTATACGAGTTGTGGAAGGCGGAAGTGGACTTAAAGTTGTGGCCTTAGCAAGACTTACGCCTATACCCTTTGGGCTTCAAAATGCCGTTTTCTCGGTGAGTAGCCACCAACCGCGAAGTTGCATGTTTATTTATTTGGCCATCCACTTGAATGTTTCAATGAGAAAGATCATCACACATCAGTAATGTTGGTACCAAATGTATGACATTTGCCACTTCTACAACCAATTCAAAGAGTAAATGATTTAAAAAATTGTTTTTATCTAACTTTGCATTGCTAGAGGACTGTCGTATTTTTGTGTTGTTATATCGGTGGAACCCTTATCGTAAGGTATGAAAAAAACGTCTCCTCAAACATTCCATTTAACATTGTAAAATTTTGTGCAAACACACCCACTATAACTGTCCCATTCCTTTTCTGGTTTATGCAACACATTTTTTTGGAATGTTAGGTAACTAAGGCTCGATCCAGCCTCGTCATAGCCTTCCACTTCAAGACAACACTGTCCATTCGGCAAACTACGTTGTGTATCAGGGCTTAGAATGAAACGGATACCCGGGCGCTGCTCCCATCTACGCTCATACGTTTCCCTGGAGGGACTTGACCTTCATACCCGATTCAAATAATCCATCCACCTTGATCCACCTTCTGTCAAAGGATAGATGAATACATCAAACACTAAGGGTCTTTTTAAAAGCTCAACGGTTCTTAGACATGGGTTTGCCTCCCTCCTTTATAGGATGTTGAGCAACAAAACCCTAAAGGTGTACAGGGGGGGGGGGTTATATAAGCAATTCAGCGAGGGTCTAAGTAGTGGTTGAATCCAGGGGCGGACTTAATTTGACCTCTTGGAACGTGATGACCTAACCAACATGTTACGCCGACTGAATCCTTATGTGTTGATGATCAGGGTTGAGTGTGGGTCATTAATTAAAGTGACTGGTTATCATATGTGATAATGATGGGGATGATGATGATTTATCACTCTTTTGTTGGAAACTGTATGTCGTTAACCTCGATTTAAATTTGAGAACCCTCTTTGAGCAGAAGAACGCTTTGATCTAATTATTATCTGTCAATATAACCATTATGAAGCTGCCACGATTGTTTGTTCAAATGCCTCGTTTTTCTTTTTTAGTTAGGAGGAAGTCTTGTTTCTACAGAGTCCGGGAAATGATTAGCCAACCAAGCCAATGCCATACAAAACATTGATTAACCTACGATCTCCTCCTATTTTGACTCTAACCAAACAGCTACCTGTTTTGTCATGGTGCACGGGACGAAAGGGCCAGCAGGCTTTTCAAGTTTGCTCTGCCGCTCTTTGTGTGCCTAAGGCCTATCCGTTCCCCCGTCCTGTCTCATCCATTGACATCCTGCACCGATTCAATAGCCCAGTCGTTTTTCATTATGCGTGTGAATACAGCCACAAAGCAGATGGCTGTTTTTTGTCCAAGCCGGGGGGAAGGAGTTCGCCGTTCAAAGGTGAAAACCGCCCAACCTTAAACCTTACAGCTATCACGCAGGCAGCTCTTTGACCCCCCCCCCCTTCGACTTTACTGGCGCTGTAAAATGAGGTGTCGTTGTCTGTTTGGGCGCCGTGAAACCCAGGCAGCGCAGCACTCCTGCTGCTACTCCCGTCCCGTCAGTGGGCTGGCAAGGAAAACAACGCTTCTCCCCCCCCCCCTCGATAGGGAAGCGACTGCCGCATCCACCGGTCGCCGCTGCCCTAGTAACGCGGAGACACAGGTTTTATTTTCCAGCCACTTCCCGAATCCCCTGTGTTGCCGCGTTCCGTCCCGTAGCCAGGTGGGAGTTGCAGCCTCCCCCACCCCCGCGCACGAACCTCCGTATTGGGCTCTTTGTTCCACGCAGAGAAATAGGGGTCAGGGATCACACTTATTTAGGAAGCCCCCCCCCCCATGTTGATAAGGAGAATCACCATTCATCCACTTGTCAGAGCCCAAAGGGATTCTTTTTTAATACAATCCAATGTATTTTGGTGACTAAATGCAATCAATGGTGAGTGTCAACCTTTTTTGGGCTGAGAGAGAGAGCGATTATGTGGGAGAGAAAATAGACATAGAGGAAGAGAGAAATTGAGGACGCGGAGAAAGAAAGGAGCGAGAGGGAAAAGAGCAAGAGAGAGAGAAAAAAAGAGAGTGCGAGTGAGCAGGGGACAGGTGTAGGGTACGTCGATGCTTACCAGGCCACGGTAGACGCCCTGCGTTCGGGGCCCGGCCTGCCCCTTAGTAAGGGATTTCTGTGTACCGCGGCTACATTTCAATGTGCCCCTCGCTCTTTCTGCTGAAGTGGACGGTGCCGCCACCGACCGGGGTAACCTGAAACCGACACGCGGGGACAAAGAGATACCGAGAAAAAATCTCTTACAGGGAACGTGGGGACGCGATAGGTCCACACCGTCTCCTATTACAGCATCTGCGAACTTCCATTATCTTATCCCGTCTTTGATCGGGTGATGGACGGAGATGGGGACTTTGTCAGGTGACGTCACGGTTTCTCTCGGAAGGGAGTGTGTGTTTGCTTCGTCCCATCATATCACATTCATCTGACTCGATTTATATTTTTCAGGTGCCTTAAAAAAGAAACAGTTTTGATACAGAAACTGTCATATGTAAGAAGTTTATTAGGACTTGTTGTGAATTTGGCCTCACCTAGACTGCACATGGCACAGCCTATCACAGTCCTTTTTATCTCCTTGGTAAATTATAAAGGGGGGAGAATTATTTTTAAACGATCGATAATCAATAAAATGGTACGTCTGTGTCGTGAAAGCAGGCTTCAATTTCCACCGCAGCTCTAAAAAAGTGTGACAGGGCCCTGCCCTTGACGAACCGTAGCCGAACGCTCGGCGGCAAGACCGCTGTAAATGCTTCGCGCAGAAATGCTTTCGTGAGAAAGGATACAACAGGCGGCCCAACAAAGAGACGGCGAGGGAGAGAGGAATCCCTCCGTTCCCTTTTTCTCCACCACCGTGAGGTTCTCAGCGGCCCCACAGGAGAGGGTTGACGGGGCACTGTGATTGGTCGGAAGCTCGCTGCGTTCGAGGAAGTT
>JAVQJS010007120.1:0-23200 GCA_036024795.1 Galaxias rostratus | reverse complement strand
TAATGGGGGAAGCCAATGCTTGACCGACAGTGTGTGAACATTGGGTTTCACAAAAAAAAACTAAACTTCAAACCAACCCCCCCCCCCCCCCCCCTCCTTTCAGACAGACCGAAAGGATGTGATCGTAAGTACAATCCATAAAACAAACAAAAGAGACAAACTCAAATGATTTAACAGAAAAGGCAACACTGCTGGTTATCGGTCTCCGTGCTCTTGTTCCTTTCTCTTTAAATATCCTCTCTTTCTTCTTTCATCTTTCTTCCTCACTGTCAATCGTGCTTGTGATCGAACAGGAGATGGTATACTCCAGATAAACTCCCTTTGTGTTCCTGCAAACTGACCTATGATATTTCACCCCTTCTCTCATCATCCTTTCCTATATCTTCTCTCTTTTAGGTTCTAGAACTCTGCAAACTCCTTGGCACATTTCTCAGTGATGGAAACTCTGATCTCCTCCTCCTCGTAATCGTCAAAGTTGCTGGTGTCGCCTGGTCCTTTAAACTTTGGGACAAAAGGTGCCTCCACCTAGACAAACATACAACACAAGGACATGGGGGAAAAATCCCACCATTGGAAAAGTGAAGTTTAAACCTACCGGAAATAATGAAGCTCCACACCCACACCAGAGAAATTAGCCTCTTTCACACCATTTGATAAAATACCAATACAGTCCCTCTTGCACATATACCTTTCTCTGATAAATGGCTATCCAGTCAGTAGTAGCAAACCACTTGTGTCCCTTGATGTCGTTGACCCCATTCTTAAGGTTTCCATAGCGTTTGGTCAGGTCCACCTGTAAACAATCCAAATTAAATTTATTTGCATACTGTTCCTGACAATATTTCATAATACTGTAGATGCAAAACATGTCATAATAATGTATACGACTTGAAGAATGCATAACAAACCAATCCCATTTGTTACACCAGTTTTTGTTGTCTTAATATAAACAGATCCTGAGTTCAGACTACTACACAGTTGAGTCAGGTCAAGCCACCCACACTCTCCAATTCCCCTGCTTGAGAAGTTCTGCACACTGATAATAAATCAAGTCATTTAGCTTCATACGTTTCGTATATTCATTCATACGTTTTTTTTGTATAGCTTTTGGCGGCAACTTAAAAAAGATTGTACTTTTGTGATGGTGAGTGTCTTTACCTGCAGCAGATTCCTCAAAAGGTCCTTCAGGTCTGAGCTGAAGTGGGATGGGAAACGCACCTGATGGGGTTGAAAAAGGTTGACGTGAGTAGGTGAAGGGGACTGAGTGAGACAACAAAAGTAAGACATCCATTGTGGAAAATCCCTTTCTTCTAAAACATCACCAACCACAGCATAGTATTATTTGGGCCCAATTCAAAACGAGCCAATAGGGGGGAAACACTAACAGCCTCAAGGCAATAAAATGACCAAAGATTGCAACACGAGTACAACTCGTTGCGCCGAACTCCATCAGTATCAAGGGTATAAGTTGCTCACTTTCCCTGATACGATCTTCTCATAGATCTGGATGGGCTGGTCAGCAAAGAAGGGAGGGTAGCCGGCTGCCATCTCATAAATCAGCACTCCCAGTGCCCACCAGTCTACTGCCTTGTTATAGCCCTGAGTAGTATGAGAAAATAGAAATGGTTGGAGTGAGGTAATGAGGAATGGAAGTATAGACAAGAGTTAATGTACACAAAAAGATAAGATATAAACTGTTTAATTGCAGCGAAAACAATTTAGGATGTATTTATTTTGCTACCCGAAATCAGTATTCCCCATATCAATCCAGTGAAATGCGGCGCAAATATGTGCATGTCTGCTTCAAAGCCTCAGGGACTGTATCATTGAAATGGCGACCGGTGACACACATGTGTTTTCTTTACAGAGGCTGGCTGCAGTGATTTCTGTAGCGGCTCACCTTGCTGAGAATAATCTCGGGGGCCAGGTACTCTGGCGTTCCGCAGAGGGTCCAGGTCCGACCCTTTACGCGCTTTGCAAAGCCAAAATCTGTCACCTGAGAAAGACAGAGAGTGATGGTGGAGGGGGTTTACACAACTTCACTATTATCTATGTTGTGTTATAACAGCATGAACCACTGGGGGGCCATAGCCCATCTATTAGACTCTGTGACAAATGCCTCAAGACTGTGAGAAGCCAGGGAACTTACTCTGCACTCACAGTCTTCAATAGCTTCTAGGCCTATGGTGTGCTAATGCTAGAGTAAAGACAACAAAGCAACACCCAACTAGGTTCCTTGTTGTATTCACTAATTTAAAAATGTTGAAGTACACCTTCATAATTTCTAAAGCCGAGAGAAAAGCGAAATCAAGCCCGGAGGATATATTAGTTGTGAACTGTGTGGTCATGGTAAACTCACCTGGATGTAGCCCTGCTGGTCTATGAGCAAGTTCTCAGGCTTCAGGTCCCTGTAGATGAGGTCTAGAGCATGCAGGTACTCAAACGTCAGAACGATCTGAGCAGCATAGAATCGGGCATGAGGCTCACTACACGCACATACACAATCAAACACACACACACACACACACACACACACACACAACGTTTTTTTGGGCAGTATAAGGCAAATTGATTGTTGTTTATTTGTGTGATCATATACTGTAGCACAGAAGTGCACGTGTAGATTCCATGCAAACAGATATTTCGTGCAAACAGACTCCTAACCTGAATCTGCCAATTCTCCGTAGATGGGAAAACATCTCTCCTCCTGGCACATACTCCATCACCATATAAAGGTTAGTGTTGTCCTAGAGAAACAAGGCGTACATGTTTTTCACCTGGGAATGTGTGCTGACATGTATAAATAAACACACAAATAATAATAAATACACAAATACCCACACACACAGACACACACAATACTCGCCATGTTTACCTTGAAGGAGTACTCCACTCGAACCAGGAAAGGAAAACTGACCGCTTGTAGGATTCTCTTTTCATTTAGAGTGTGCTCTATTTGCTTCAGTTTGACCACCTGGAAAGAGAGAGGTTTAGGGGACGGGGAGAGCAGTGCAGTTGAGCGGGGAACTTTAATTACAGTTTTCTTTTCAATAGCTTTAACACTTAAACTGATTCTTGAGGCACAATCTCCAAAACCATTTTAGCTTTTTTTAAATAGCTTATCTACTATTTCTGAAACTAAGGGTCATTTTCTAAAACCATAAGAAGACTTTAAACCTCTTTAACAAAAGCAAAGACTTCAAGGAAAACTTTGGAGGATTTTCAATGTTTGATGGGCCGTATTTATGATTTTATGCCACAAAAATTGTAAGACTGTTTTTGTGTTTGCTTGAAGTGTTGAAGAACACTGTTGAAGTGTTTGCTTTTGTTGATGTTTAATGTTTGCAATGTTGTGTGCTTCGTTTCGTGTGTTCCTGAAAAAAGAGCCGTAATTTCAGACATTGTGTTTAAAGTTACTCGAGGCATTTCATCTGTAGAAGGTGATTTTAGTGACCACTAACATTTGATAAGTGTAATGTTTGTCCCTAATTGACCAAAGAACACATGCAGAATGCTCGTGTCCAATGTATATTGTTAGCATGATCATCGACCATACACCAAGTGTGGGCATCTCTTCCTGATTTAGAGACGCACTTCCTTGTGCCATAAAGCAATCAATCACAGGAGATCCTGCAAGGTGGTAGACAGCATTTGTGTTAAATAGTCAGGCATGAAGAGAACTGATCTGAACTGTGAATTTTTTTTTATTCTCCCATGGACGTTACTATGTGCTATCAGACAAACTCATTTGATAATTTGTTAACACCAAAAAGTTGCCAATAATGTCTTTAAGTAACTCTTAAACATTTAAGATCATCTTCTGCTTCTTGCACTGTTGCCAGGCTCTCATCTATTTCAATTTCACCAATGCCGTTTCCACTAAATGTTTTTATCTATATCTAGCTACTGAAGGACATAAGAATCAAAATAACTTTAATACATCTGTTGAGGTGAAAATTACTATACTAAAATATATGGCTAATAAAAGTTGGTTGTATTAACTACAACTTTAATAATCAGCAGCAAAATGTAGCTTTTGTTCAAAGCACATTTTATGACCAAGTTTGAACGGGCAATGCAGTATTGAAATGAATGCCATCTGATATGTTTTATCTTGAAACAATCTATGATTGTTCACACAATTGTGGGTGTGTGACTTCCAAGCCTGGGTATCAACTGACCTTCTGCTTATTAAGGATCTTCATGGCATAGTGCTGTCCGGTCTCGCTGTGCTTCACCAGCATCACACGGCCAAAAGAACCAGTGCCAAGGGTTTTCAATCTTTCAAACTGCTCAAGACTTGCCGTGTTCTGAACCACAGAAATGGGGTTAATACACTCAGAACACCAACAGAGAAATGCTCACACATACACAATTAAACCAGTCTTTCCTCATTCACTAAATAAGTGTCAGCAACGAGCATGCCGTTTCTTTGACAGTCTGTACCGATCCTATCTCGTCGTCATTTTGCACGCACAAGCACACATGGCATCTCTCAGGCTCCCACACTCCCCCAGCCTCTCCCCCATCTCCGCCATCGCCTTGACCCCTGCCACTAACCTGTGCAGGGTTTTCCCATTTCTTGAGAAAGTCTTCCTTGGCTTTGGCAAGGAACTCCTTGACTGTGGAAAGACAAACACAAGTTCAGTAAGACTCAGATCACATGACTCCACTTTTGCCAGCCCAAAAGCTGTTTAATTGCTGCTGACAGACAGCCACTCTCCTCCTGGCTGTCTCTTACGCTGAGCACTGACTAAACAAGACAAATAGCAACTACACAAGATTGGCAAACTTGCTTAAAAAGCACCATGCTAAGCTAATTGCATCACAACTCATTGAACTGTTTGTGGGTAGTATAGACCTATACTCTCATTTACGCTTTAGGCTACAGGCCAAACAGCAAAGGTTGGGTAAAGACAGACTAAAGAGTAGAGTTTCCCTTGTCTTATCTCCAGCCAGGACCCCTCCCATTTATCTGTCCTGGACAATCTTTTTCTCACTCTTGCTAGTGAATCTGTATGCCACCTGAACGAGAAGGCACTGTTTCATTATAGTTATACTGTGACTCTCTCTCTCTCTCTCTCTCTCTCTCTCTCTCTCTCTCTCTCTCTCTCTCTCTTTCCCCACCTCTCTCTCTCTCTCTTTCGCAGTTCTCCTGTCTCTCTCACAAACACATTTGTGAGACATGTTTTAAGTGTTTCTCTGCACCTGGGATAATTTTTAATATTTCATGAAAAGCTCAAGTAAATTTAATGAAACAAAGTTCATAACAGCAACATTGGCACTGCTAAATATAAAAATCTAAAGTCCTAATGACAAAAATAATAATTCCTGCAGATGGACTCAGGCATCCACACCTTAGTGTTGCTATTTATCAGTGATGTGGACATTCCAACATGTGACTGGCTTGCAAAGCTCACCAGGCATACACACTCTCACTCCTGATATTTCAGTAATTGTAAAAATTTGACATTGGACAAACAGTGAGTTAATGTGTCGAGAACGTTTTGAGTTCAATATGCCTATCTACAGATGTTGTAGTATTGACACTATGGTAATAGATAATACTTTTTTCTAACTTCTTCTTTTAACCCTTAAAACTAATAAAATAAAACCAAAAATAAATAAGGTTTTTATTAAACGGATGTATCATGGCATCTTTCTGACAGATCTGTGAATTTGAACTTAATCTACTTTCCAAAGGTATATGATACAAACTAGAATTAGTTTATTTTGCTTGTAATTTCATTAATAAACCAGACTAATACACTTTTGAGTTTTCAATGTTTCAATTAAGTAAACATCTTCCTTGTGCTACTAAACAATAATAGCCAAACAATATTAATACCCACCGCTTTCCATCTCGCTGCCCTTTCTGGCCGTGGGCACGTTGCCCATAATGACAGCTTGTCAACGGGCGATCCTTGGCTCTTTACCGGCCCTGCAGCCTCCAGGACCGGGTCAAAGCTGGGTTAGGTCGGCCCTGTTTTCTAAAACCAGTGATTGTCTTGGATTCCGATTCCTTAATGCCTTTACAGCTGATGCTGCGTTGACTACACGACCATGCACTGGGCTCACGAACGCCCTATCCACACCGTTTGGTCCAAATGGAACGTTGGGATCCAAGTCAAGCGCAAGGCGGATTCTTGCATTAAAATCGTTTTGGGGTTTGTTCGGACCAGGAGGATAGGCCGTGTCCAGCGCACCGGACCCGACACGGACCCTTCTCCGCCTGTTCCTCCTTGCTACCCCTGCCGAGGCCCCCAAAGTCCCCGCCTCTTTCAAGCACAATATGTACCGATGATGACAGTTGGGAATGAAAGTGGTTTTCACCAAATAACCGCAGCTTTCTGTTTCCAAAATTATATATCAGTTGTCCCGAAAGGAAGATAATTCTCCAAAATCAACATCGCCCCCCGTGGTTCTCAGGGTGAGCAATGGAAACTAGCTGTATTCTTGTCCTGCATTAAACCTGATTCGCTGAAACTAAAATAGCAGACAGTAGCGCAAAAATATATGGATTGGTCATCTGTCAGTTGATCTATTCTATGTGGGGTGGTGGTTGGCTCTTTACAATCTGTCAAAAAAATACCCCGCCCTCCCGAAAGGAAAAACATTGGCCATTAGTGGGGCTCTTCGATTTAGATGCCTAGGCGAGCACTTGTGACGTTTAGGACCAGCCCCAACTCAAACTGGCCTATCGATGGGCTTTAATCTTGAACATGGCATCAGCGGGCGATATATCGAAGTTTCCGAAATATTATTTCAGTCTAGAATTTATTAACGCCTAATTTCTACAGACTGTCGTTTCTGATAGGGGGAATAAAACGAAATCGTTTAAATTAGTAAAGGTTTCAGAAATACTGTTGGATGCCAGTAGTTGCTAGAAATGGCCTCGCGTACCCCCTCCCTCCGGCTGATCCACGTTCGGCTGAGTGACGTCAACCATTGGCTATTTTTAGTAAAGATAGACAGAATTGAATGTACGCAGGGATGATAAGGCAGGACTTCAAAACACTTTAATGTATAAATGAACATAGCCGTAAATACCCCTTATATACACTACCGATGAACTTATTATAACAATTCACCTAAAATATAACAAGTGGATTAAAAAAAGATAAGTGCACCTATTATGGGAAGACCACGACAAAAGGAACTCCTGGGTCTGATTGGCATAAATATCTTATCGTTATCGAAAGTTTATTCTCCAGAATGCAGATCAATAGATTGATAGATTCGATGTACAAGACACTAGGCATAGCCCAACCAAAACATATATATTCCAGGTGTAACTCATTCAAGAAACACACAGGCACACCTAAACTGCAGTTGCCAAGCAACACGGGGGAGAATTGAAAAGGTGGAGTGATGTGATGCATGGGTGCTGCATTTTATTAATGAAATGAGAAATGAGGGAGGGGCAGAGAAGAGTAGGCTGTTCTTTGTAGCAGTTATTGGCTATCCCTCTTATCACATATGACATATCACTTAAAACAATATTGTCAGAAATCAAAAAGCGTTTATCCCCCAAAAAGTGTATCGTGTGTACAAATATTTCATCAGCCCAAAGTATCAAAACAGAGGTGAGGACAAAAGGGAATGTGTTCATCGATCTAAAAGACATATTAATTTCTAAGAAAACATTCACAAGGAACAGCTGCTCAAACTGACTTCAAATGCCACACATCATCTCGTTTTGTGTCCAGCCCCCATCTCAAGTCCAATGACACAGTTGGCCTCTCACAGTGTACTTCTGATGGTTGTTGGTATGATACAAGACAAGAAGAATGTGGGTATAACAGCAATTCTATATAGAAGTATGCTTGACCCAACAATCCAATCCAAATTAGGCATCACTGAAGACATTTTGAAAGACTGATTAACAATTACAACAGAATGCTATGGTGTTGTCTTTCATGTAAAACAATTCTCCAGGCATTGTGAGATCTAGTAAACGATGTTATCGTAACAGAGGAGAACAAAGGAAGGTTTTAGAAAAAGTCCAGTTCCAGGGGTTCCTCAATATAGCAACATACTAATTCAAAGAAACATTCTATTACACCAGAAGTGGAAAGGGACAACATTCCTTTTGTAATTGATATGTGTAAGAGTAACAATCACACAAATCAAAAGATTCTAACAGAAGTTAGGTACATTATATTGGGTTACAAGTGTGGCTTATTTGTAGTTTAATATACTTTCAGAAACTCTTTGAGGTTATAAACCAACAACAAAATAACCATTCCCTCTTCCTCCCCGCAGAAATAATTGAAAACTTTTATACAGCAATACAGTTTTTTGACACTCTGTCACAAAGGCTTATTTGTCCTGCTGAATCACCAACTGGTCTACAGCCTGGCCAGCACAATTATGACCAAGAAGCCTCTAAGCTCTCAGTGGGGTTATTGAAAGTAGCCATACAAACTGTTCCTTCATACAACTTAGCCGTATGTACCTAAATATTTCTACAAACATAATTTTATTGTCCGATACTGACCCTACAATACGCAGAGGCTGTGTCTAGATTTGTGCATTTATGCAATGCAGAACTGTACATTTGTTTTTCATGGGAAGATATTTCAATAGCATTATATTGCCACAGGTAAATAAGATGGTTCAATTAGAACACTAAAGTTTTATTCTGCACATCATATATAAAGGCATGGCATAGGAACACTTGACAATATTTTTACATGTTTGTATCCTGTTACAAAATCCAGTCCAGCTTGAGTGTTAAAGAAACCACAGGTGTCCCATCTGAGTGTGTCCAACACGTGTGTCCATGTCCACAGGTAGAATTTACAGATCTACATCCATCTTGAAAGATTGTGTATGTGCATACATTTAATTTCTACATGCTGTCCATCGAGTTGTCTGGCATCATTCCAAGAGGTGGAGCCTTGCCCGGTAAACAGGAAGGAGGAAGCATGCAGCTGCTGTTAGGGGTTGGGTCGACATTCTCACTGTACTCCATCTTCTCTGCACTGCCCTCCCAGTTAATGTGGAAACGGGTGACACGAGGGTTTGATGCCAAGATGTTTCGCTGGAGCTAATGGCAGTAAAGAGCAGATTAGGATATGTACTATTACATCCACTTTTGAACAACTTTTTATGCGTCTTTCATATGTTTCTAAATCTTGAGGTTTGTAAAAGATCAAATGTATATTTCAATCGAGGAGCTTCTTCAGAGCCAAATAGTATCACCACAGGACACGGTCTAGTCCATATTTCGTCTGATATTAAAATTGACAATTCTGTCGTAATTGACAAGCTTTCTTGCAATATCAGGAGTTCAGCTATGCTGCTGACAGAGTATCACAGTAAGAACGCAGAAACTTTTACCAAACCAATTTTTTGAGTTGAGTTCCAATTGTATTGTAAAGCCTGCGGTGGCATGCCAATACTAACAACAACAAAGTGCATGTTACCTGTGTGTAGTCCGGCTTGAGAGGTGGGTTTTCTCGCAGTTCAGGGTCTGTATACTCATTGTTGACATAGTAACCTATGCGGATGAACTCTTGGCCCCTATAGGTGCAAGTGATTAGTGCCACGGTTACTCCAACAGCATCACTCTCAGGAATTAGCCCAGTGTTGGGAGCATCCGCCTGGGGATGGAAAGTATGTTTGTTTAACTCCGGTCATTGTATCCATAACCTGGTAAGGTAAAGTTCAAGACATGCAGTTGATTAATAACATTGACAGATGTGCATGGCACACAGACTTTGCTAACAACGTAGTGTGGGATTGCATACTAAGACCTTGAGGAATCAAACGAGCAACTTGAAATTAGTTAATATCTTCGATGGCAAAAAATAGTAAACTATTGGTTCTAAGGGACTCAGTCAAGGACTTGTTCACTAGCATTCATTGTGAAATCACAAAAGGATCCATAGAGAACTAATGGCAAGCTCAACCCAAATTGATTAAATGGTTATCACTCCTTTAATTGATATCCTGTACACAACTATGGGAAAGGAAGTTTAGGCATAATCGCTTAAATGTGAAAACAAACCAACACCTCCATTCACCCTGTCTGAAATGCCCTGTTTTAGCTGCTGTCTCTTTAGGTGCGTCTCTCTCCCTCTGCATGTGTGTGACTGCATTTGTCTGAGCTTAAGTACACTAGGATACCCTGTGTGTAAAGCTGACAGTGCTTAGATAAAGAGCAGAGATTCTGTCCTGCAAGTCCATTATTCACATTGATGTCACTCCAAATAAACAATGTAAAAAATGTATTTCTGTTTTTGATTCCTAGAGTAAGATTGGCAATTTGGCTTGTAACAAGAGTCGGTCAACAAACATACAAATATATGCTTTGCGACAGTTTTGGGAAGGTGGTGAAAAAGCTAGTGCAGAGCCCTGTAAAATAATTATCATACACCCTGCTTTAAATGTTTGCTCAAATTTCCACTAGCTCTTTTACAAAACACTTTGTCCAACCTATGAGACCGCACCATCGATTCACATTCACAATTCTCATTTCTAATCAGATTTTGGCCCCATTGAAATGACTTGGAAGAGGGTTTTGACTGGGAGAGAGTTTACACGGTCATATACCGAGGTTATATACAGTACTTGCTTATTATTACGTTTGTACCAACTTTCGTAGTTATTATAACGAGCACCAGTGGAAAACTACATCAGTGACTCCATCTCGTTATTTGACATAGAAACTTGATGTCAGAAGTGGGAAATCATAAATCATAAATAACAACACCGCAGCAACAGTTTTGGTCAATTGCATGAATTTATGCGTCCGACGCAGTGTACGACAGCAATGCACCGTTTTTTCACTTCTACAATGAAGATCATCATTAGAGACAAGAGCACCACCTGAAAAATTCATGGCTACATTTTTGACAATACGTGGATGGCTGTTCACGAGCCCCATGATGAGGAAATTAAAAGTACTGCCTTCATTCGGATAATCATGTTGGTCTACAATCCTTTGCTTTGGTGACAATTTTTTTTTGTCTTTTACTGTAACTTACAGTGTAAGGATTTGAGAATAACACACTGCTGAAATCTGATTAAAAAGCATTTACACTCAAGATAGCACTACGGTTGAGTTAACGTTGCAAGGCTACGATTGTTTTGATTGCAAGCAACTGAAAATTATTCAGTGCAGTTAGAACAGATATGTAGTGCAGTGGAATATGCTAATATCGATTCATTTTTCATTGTATGCAGTTTTAAAAACCAAAAACTACAAACTAAAACGAAGTAAAAATTTAAATGTAATATTATGCACATTGCACCAGCTTCTACACTGACAAAAACAGGGTTTTTAACAAGAGGTCCCGTCATACTAACCAACTATTCTAAGCCTGTCAACCAATAGTGATTAAAGCTATATTAGTTAAACAACCAACGTTTGCCATGACTACAAAATAATATATTTTAGATAGATATTGTGAATTCATTTATGTTACGAAACCTATACTGTAGTTGGAGTGGACAACAGAATGCAGTAATCTTACCCCGAATGCAGAACAGTTGGTTCTACAAGCTGAAGAACGGTAGCGCAAACCTCCACAGAAAATGAGTTAAAATGACTGTTTTCTCAGCCTTTTGAGGGCTACAGTTCAGTACAGCACGGTCAATTGCGACACCAATTGCACCCTGTTCATTTTTATTTAACAAGGCAATTAACTAATATTATGTTAAACAAACCATTAACTTATTCTTTAGGTGAAAATGTGTTACTTCAGCTGACAAAATGTGAATACTAATAGGTAATAAGGGAAGTTGTTGTAAACAATCTCAAGAGTTCAGTTTGCTTCACCTGGCCAACTTGATATCAGTCATTTAAAAAAATCTTTCTCCGAAGAAATATTTGTGACGTATATATTTATTTAAGAGGTAAAAAATGACAAAAGCGCTCTTTAAAATACCACTGAAATAAATATTTAGATTTAGAAAAGGTAATCTATGGTATATTTTCATCATACTTGACTATTGCAATGCACTTTATTCTGTAATCAGCAAGCTAAATTGCATCCCAAGATTGCAATTCTTTCAAAACAATGCACGTAACACGTAGGCTACAAGGAGAAGAGACCATTTCTCCAATCTTTGCAGCCCTTCATTTGCTACCTGTAAGTTTTAGAATTGATTCTAATATTGCACTGCTAGTGTTCAAAGCCTTGAATGGTTTGGCACCTGCCTTTATCAGCAATCTGCTTTGATTGCTGCATGCAATCCTACGGCAGGGACCTTGTAATAGTTCCCAAATCTAAAATCTGCAGCAAGGGTGACCGGGATTTTGCTGTTTGAGCCCCTAGGCTATAGAACTCCATTCTTAAATTTCTCAGATCACTTCTTAAATCTCACTTTAATCTTAAACCCTTCTCGTAACCGCCATCTTTTAAATTTGATATTTGGTAATTTTTTTGTTATTTCAGAACCTCAGTGTTCTATTTTTTTTTTACTGTAACTGTTATGGTAAAGCACCTTGTAACCCTTTTAATAAAGGTACAATATAAATAAAGTCAGAATGATTTTTGGAACCTGTAGGATTTTCAAAACGTCAAAAAGTGAGGAGTCATTGTAAAAGGCGTAGAGAGGTCAAAGTTCAGGGCATCATGAATTCACAAGTCTCAGAATGAAGCTGATAATGTTTGGAAACGTGTTACATGCCTTGGAGGAAAATCCAAAGCTATATATTTTACAGGAGTAACCCTATTATATAAGGTGGTCTGGTTTTCCCTATATACTGTAGTATAGTCAAGTTTACAGCTGCGACAGGAGTGCATGTGAACGTAAGCTGCAGGAGGTCACTTCCACAGAAATGCAAAGCTGTGTCAGAATAAACAGAACAGACTGGCTGATACATGCAGGCTATTTAAACGTTTAGGGTTGCAGCACAGCTTTATTAAAATTATTCAAAAATGTATTTAGGAGTAAAAATAATCAAAATTTAACACACATTAACACTCAACGATAAACAGCTGTTTTTATGTCTGCAGCACTGCTGTAATTCCATCGCCAGATGCCTTAAAACAAAGGTTGAGTTAACACTAGGACGTAGGGGAGACTAGGGAAGGGTGCACATTTCATATTTCTGATATGTCTCTGATAGTAATTGAAATAGACCAGTCTAACTTATTTCTGTCTTCTAACTACAAGTTAAAGATGACTACAAATTATATTTGGATGTTCACATATGAAAGGAGTGAAGCCAGGTGTTGCAAATGGCCCAAAGTGGGCTAATCAATTGTGTTCAGTTAAGCGATGTCCACCAACACACAAGGCTATAGTTGTGCTGCAGCTGTTATTTTAGGAGGTTGACCTCCCACACCGTCCGGCCTTATTTTGTGGAAATGCATTGCTAGTCTTAAACTCTGGCTGTAGCTATTCCATGGCTAGCGAATGACCTTGATGTAAAGCGGCTACTAATGTAGTTCAATAACATCCCTTCAAACATACTATACACTCTCCAGTCACATCAGTGGGAAATCTACAGCCAAACCAAATCAATGCTTTAATTAATGAAATAAAAACAAGAAGTTGCTTACATGTTGACACATGTCATGCCATGTATATTAGATTGTTATGTGCATTGATTTTTTTTAACATTAATAATGCAGTTTATTTAGTTTTAAGTGCCTAATCAAGACACTCAAAGCACTTTTACACAGCTAAGTCACCAAATGAATATTATAGACTGAATTATGGACTGACAGCTATCAAACACTAAAGTCAGTCTGAGTGATACAAAGGCCAATTTGTGCAAGAGTTGCTATCCCAACATATATTACGTCTTTCCCACCCACATAGAACACACAGACCAACTCCACATTAACTGTCAGTGAGTGGTCAGGGCATGTTTTTTGGACTGTGGGAGGAAACAGGAGTACCCTGAGGAAACCCACGCTAACAGAGAGAACATGCAAACTCCACACAGAAAGGTCTTTGGGTCAAGGTGGGGATCTAACCCAAGACCTTCTTGCTGTGAGGCGACAGTGCCAACCACTGCGCCACCGTGCTTTTTATCATACAAAACATACTTTTAAACAAAATACAGGGCTGATAATATATTATATAACTATATTACTGTCCAGACATCTGTAATTATTAAAACAGGAATTTATGCCCCGCAACCCTGCATAGGATAAGCAGTACTGCTAATGGATGGATGTATATATGTATCCATTGGCCATTGAAAAACCCATATCGTTAGACCACTACATATGCAAAATGTTGTTGTTAGTATCTTACCTGGAAAACAAACATGTGTCTGCCTGCAGGGACTGGACCAACGAGGACAGAGTCTAAAGTTTGATCATACTCTTCACTTTCAGCTGAGCCCACATAGATAATTTTCCACTCCAAATCTGACAATAGATGCAGTGGAACAACATTTGATTTGCTCTCTTACAAAATATAAAATGCTTCTTTAATTTTGTACCCAGTCAACAAAGACTTAAGGGATTGCTAATGATAGAACATATTTGAGAACATGACTGCGTTTTTAAAATGATAAAATTCCACAATTTCTCTAAATCTTTGTTATGACACATCCTTACCAATTACGTAATTTCACAAATTATGAGATTGGAAATTATGATTAGGTCGGAAGTAATCTCTGTTCTCTGTTACACTGTTCTTCAATCACCCATACAACTACGGCTGGAAAATAATCCCCCACTCACATCAGTGTATGCGCCAGTTAATGAATGTAAAGCAATTAGGAAAATAAAGAAACCTAAATATATAGCACGCTATTTTGAATAAAAAACGTTGCATGCAAAAATAATGTAGTGCGCGCCACAAAAAAAAGTGCTTTAAATGGGCACTTCAATTGCATGCGATTTAACAACAGTAAACGAATCATTGATGTAGAAAACGCTAATTAACTCTAAGTTGGTTTGGTAATATCCAACGGTCACATTTCACGTTTATCAGGAATCTGTGTTAGCGGGCCATACAGTAGTATAGGTAGTAGCAAGTACCACTATCAGATATCTTAGCTCATTCTCTACTCACCCTCTGGTAGATCTTCCATACATTCAAAGGTAATTTCGAATTGAAAAGGGTTCCTAAAAGGGCTCGGGTTATCAAGCACAGCAACATTTAATACTTGCACCTTTGCCATTTCTTCAATCGCTAAGTGAATCTGGCTAAAGTTAGTATGTTTAGCTAGCTAGCATAAATGGCTATGTTGATTTCTCGAGGGAGGTTATAATAAATACAAACATGCAGTAAAATCGCAAGCAAATGTCCCAATTTTTTTTTTACCACTGCTCAGCAGCCCGCATCACCTTAACTATATGAAGAACTAACAAACTAAAGCAGTCGGGGACATTCGAAAGGAACAGTTAAGTAATCATGTATCTTTCAGCCGTTCTGTGCTATTATCCCGCCAGTTATGTCCCCTCTCATCATTGCCCGGGGAAGCACTATTTACTACTGGGTTGATGTACTACTTCTGGTCTTTCGTTTTCAAAATAAAAGTAATGTTTTTTAAATTTTCGGCAATGGTGTAAAAAGATAAATACAGTATGTAACAGCATGTTTGAAATAACAACAAGTTTAAACCAGAACAAGAACAATCGTCATCTCCAATAAAGGATTTAATAGATCCACAGAAAATGCTGCTAAAATTTTAATTATTGGCTGTTGTTCCTGATCCTTCTTCCATTTAACTGAAGCATACAAACTCCAAACACATTTACCAAGATCCATTTGGCCTTTCAATGGTGAAGAAAAAAAAGTACAATGCTACCTTTTTAATATTGTGTTCTTTCTAAAAATAGCCCCAGTTACACTTTTATGCAGGCAGAGACCACAACAGTTTTCTACATGAAACTGACCCTTTGGGCACGCAATTAGAGTAGATTTGAGGTTTACATAATCTGTAAGGTTATCAAAAATATTCACATTTTTAACATTACTAGTTCCCTACCATTTTTTTTATGAAACGGAAAGATCATAACAACACAAAGATGAGGAGCACTGAAAATATAAAGTCTGAGAAAATGAAAAGGCTAGGCGGGGCATCCAAAGGTTTCAAATTGATTAATCATCTCTGTGAGGCCGAGACAGGTGACTCTGTGTTCCGGTTTCAGACACTCTGCGTCTGTGGGCCAGTACTCAATCCATGTTTTTTCCCCCAAAACATACTGGAATCTGTAGGTAGGTGTGACACAATTTATTAAAGAAAGTGTTGCTCACTTTTCTTACACACTTAAAAGGATTCTTAAGCAAAATCAGTTAAACCATAAATGCATACTTAATCATTAGCCTAAATCTGCAGGACTACCATTCTTAAACTCAGTTTGTATTACATAGAAAATTTCAAATGTATAGCATTCTTTGTTGAAAACAATGAACATTGTTCTTTCCATTAGATACATCAATAACAATTAAATGCACATGCTTCATTTGAAAACACTGTCATTCAAAATGTTGCACTTATTTACCAATTGTTTGTAATGTGTGTAAACCCTCATTGTTAAATTGAGCCCTGTAAATAGGCCAAAATGTTAGCTCTCTGTAGCCAAACCCAAGCAGAAGACAGGGTGTAGGCAAATCTCTGTTTTTTTTTGTTTTTTTTTTGTTTGCTTTTTATTTTTGGCTACAGTACATACTTAACTTTGGATAAAATTAAACCGTTTTGAGGAAAACATTAAGTAAATGTGTATTTATATACTAAATCTACATACATACATTTGGGTACATACACATGTGAGAGTGCCACAGATTGCCAAACCTAAACAGCAGACTGTGCTGTGAACTTGAAGGGCCGTGTGCATAGTTATTCTGGCAAATATTTTGTAAGCAAGCTAGAGAATACACACTCACCCCATTCCATCTGGATTCTTTAAAAGGTCTGCGGATAATCCCATGATGAGGTAATCATGGTCTTTAATCAGACCCACAGACTCTCGGCAAAATGGAAAACCTATGAATGTCCGCAGATTACCTTCCACACCCCTGTCAGACCCTATAGAGAAGTGAAGTGGGGGAAACAGGCGAGGTGGTGCGAGACAAAGGAAGTAGATAACAAGGTTAGAGGAAAAGAGGAAGATTCAAAGGAAAGAGATGAGTTGAAAAGTTTTTCTAGAAGTTGTATTGATTAAGTTTGTTTAGTTGGGTGAATCTATACTGAAAAACAGTAATACGGCAATATAACAGCTATAGTAATATAGCCAGGGTTATATTTACAGGCAATTTGTTCAATAAACTCATAGGTACATACCTTCTTTGATTACTTTGTCAACCCGCAATTGGTAAACATCTGTGGTATGGTCAGCCTGGAAACTATCCACCCGGGCTTTGTACACTAGAAATAAAGTAAACACATATTTAGTTGTTACATATATAACATTTTGCTGATAGAATAGTACTGAGCTGCCTCTGTAAAATAAGCGTCCAGTAACATCTAGGTTATTTTTGGAGTTGGCCAGGATAAGTCCTTGAACTATAGCAAAGTGCATCATACAACAGACGTGTCACTCACATCACACACACACACACACACACACACACACACACACACACACACACACACACACACACACACACACACACACAATCTTAATACTTTACCATAATCTACTTTGCTGTTTGGAACATTTTCACAGGCCTTGTCAATGCGATCTGCATTCACTACCTTGTCTTTCTTCTGCATACTGCAATTTTCTGTGAGTGTAAGTTTACAGAGAAATGTATGAGTAAATTATGCTATAATTATCTATTAAATAACTAACATACAAATGAACACCTAGCAAGATGATAGATCGTTTGTTTGGCCGGATACAAAAACAAATTAGTCCTGACCAATGCCCCACTTGTTGTCTTTCTCTGTTCTAAAGCATGTAAGCCTATGATAGGAACAAATTATAATAATAATAAATTTTATTTATATAGCGCTTTTCTAATACCCAAAGCCACTTAAAAACATCTACATAGATCACATGACAACATGAAACAATTAAACGGTAAAGCTGGTCTTGTCTACCTTCAGCACATTTACAGGTGTCGTCAGTACAGAGTCTGTGCAGTTTGCCATCCTTCCTCTCTGGGTGGTAGAACTTCACACAGTGTGTTTCTATAAAGAGAAAGCCAAACATTTACACATTTACACACTTTTACCAAGTGTATTATCTGCAATAAATATTCTCATTTTAAGACTCACTCTGATAATACTCATAGACAGACACAGGGGCAGGTTGCAGGACTCCCACTTTTATCTTCTGATGGACTCTGAAGGCTATCTCGTCTGGCCGAATATGAGACACCTGGAGAGTCAAAATGATCATGGATGAATGGGTTGAAATCATCAGACAGACAAAAACAGGAAAGATAGAGTTGGTAGGCAGTCCATTACCGTATTCATGTAGAGGATGAGGGATCCTCTTTCTGATAATGCTTGGTTCATCTCGTATTTGTCAATATAGCGATCTCTCCCCTCAGACAACTGCAAATCAAACACATAACTAGGGATTATGTTTACACCTCAATAGGAACAAATCGTAAATTAAACACATAACAACACCCACATATTATCCATTTTGCAAATGTTAGGAAGGTTTGATGGGATGTGCAAGTGTGAGCTCACCAGGTTCAGATCACTTGTGTCTGGTACAAAGCCAGTTAGCAAGCCAATATCCAGGATGGACATGGTCGCATTCCTGTCTTTATTTTTGTACCTAGAGCGGACAGGAGAAGCAGAAGACAGGTTGAAGACGAGCAATGGATACAGTAAAAGAAAGAACAAAAAAAGTAAAAGAAAGTAAAAGAAAAACAGGGAAAAGGAAAGAGGACCACCGGGACTTGAAAAATGTGTCAGAGATGGAAGAATGAAGGGAGGGGGGGGGTTATCCCCGTAACTTACAAAATCTCTATTTTCAGCAAGTAAGAGTTCACAGCGTCTTCTGGAATTTCTGGTGAATCAACACAAAGACACTGTCAGCTGTCATTGATATTGACCCGCAGACAGAACTGCATGGAGACAGGTAGGTAGGTAGACTTTCAAAGGACAGAGAGTACCTTTTTCAGATGGGGTAAGCAACACTGAGAGTTCAAAGTCTGAACAATCACTCTCCTTTTCTTTGGGATATGCATAATAGAGTGTCACTACCTGTCAAAAACACAAGTACACAAACATTGCTTAAAACGAAAGGAAAATAAAAAAATGCATGCATCCATGTTAGAAAATACCAACAGTATATGTACAAATACTGTCAAAATGGCCTGCAGTGCATTTCCCAATTTTTGTTTTAACAGCGTGTGAGGGGTTGTGCCTTGGGTCAGGTGACGGGGTGATAGAAGCTTCTCACTCACTGATACAGTTGCCTCTCCTATTCCAGTGGCTTTCACTTTCAGGTCCTCTTTGATGTCTTTGATCTGTATTGTTAAAGTTTAACATACGTTTTCATCCAGTGAAACAGGCATAAAGGCACCATATTGTTCTCTAGACTGACTTTAGGCTAACACTCTCTATGGTTAAGATATCATATCCAACTTTCTAGAACATAAAGAGACCTTGTGCAGTTCATGTGTGTGCATTTTTGTGAAGTGTGTTCATGATGGGGTATGAACTTACAGACTCAACAGTTCTGGTTAAGAAAGAGTTTCCCCTGTTAAAGTTGAACTTGCTAAGTCCGCCAGCCTTTCCTACCACCTCCAGGTCCACATTCAAGTTAATTTCCTTCAGATTCTTGGCATTGATCCAATACTCAGATATTGCCTGGTACACTATAATGGTAGCCTGTTGGGTGTAAGAAGAAATATAGTAGGACGGACAGACAGACAAGAAATGGAGAGTGAGAGACAATCAATATCCACCTATTCATGCATCAAAGTAAATGTTAGTAGAAGAAATACTTCCAGGAGGCTGCTGGAAAATAAAGAGTCCATGTGATGAGATGTTTTTGTGGTACCTGAGTAGATCCGTAACCTCCTCCAACTTGCCTTTGCTTGTTGAGCCATTTGACAATAGGGGCAGCATCTTGGAATTCCTGAATACATCCACACACGCACACAAGTACAGACAGACACACCCATACACACACAGATTATAATAAGCAATGTTATAAAAGGTTTCGGAAAGGGGTATTACATTGAAGTGGTTGGGACTACTGCCACTGTTTTTACATCGGGGACGTGCTCTGTTGGAGAATCGAAGACCAAGAAGTAGGCCTCACCTGGGCTTTGACAAGGGCCAGCAGAGCATAAGCAGTTGCCTCCCGAGTGAACACTGAACCTCTTGGCACCTGCCAGTGATTCAGTTCTGAAGACCACAAACACCCAGACACACACTCTTGTCATTGACTTGTCATTGACTTGAGTCAGTCAGTGCATGTGACGTGACTGCATATTTCTGGAGGCAATCACTGCGTTACCGTGTTTTAAATTACTCTTGCCACAATTTTCATCATCTACTTCATATTCATCATCAACATAATCAATACATGCAATCCTTACTTGGAGAAACAAATCTATAGAGTAGTTCCTTGTTCAATTTGCCAGCATTGGCCAGAGCGTAAGATGTCATAGCAACAGCATAGGGGTTGGTGAGTGTGCCCAGGCGCTGTTCCAGGTAAGCCAGAGCCTTGTTCATGCTGCCTGCCATACTCTGGAAACAACATCACAGAAGCTTCAGTGACTTTTGCTCAGGGGGCTCATGCTTGCACACATTAAGTGTTAGCGCTAGCAGAATGAACATAGCTTGATTCTTAAAGTCATTCTCACATTGACACTTTCCTCGCAAAGTGGGCGGGCTTCCTGCATGGCGATGAGTACAAAGGCGGTCATCGAGGCATCTGAATCCATACCTCGCACATCTCCCTACACAAAAATAAAAATATTGACTCAATACTAAAAAGTCATACGAGTCACGTTGATTTTTTTTCTAATCATGCTGAACTTGCTTGGTCTTTCTCTGTCTGTACGTACCACCATCTCCCCATGAAGGACAGGTGCAGGCTCATTGAAGATTCCATCAGGTTGCTGTGAGTTGAGGATTAGCCACTTGATGGCGCTACAGAGCACATCGTCAGACACTACCACCAGATCACTGGCCATGGCAAAAACCTTGGCCACATAAGCTGTGAGCCTGGAGGGGGCGCAACGAAATTAGTCGATAGTAAAGATCTTCAGAGGTATATAATATGTAGTATATAACATCTATAACGCATTCATGATTTAATAGACCAGAAGAGGGTCAATACCATATTTATAGCATTGTCTTTTTTTTTACTATGACCATAGGACAATTGTTAGAGTTGAGAGAGTTTCATTGTCTATGTGAATCTGCATGTGAGAGTTAGAACATGTAACTTACCAAGCGCTACTTGGGTGTTTTATCCAGGCACCGTAAGAACCATTTGGCTTGCGATAGGCCAACTGTCTCTGATAGCCTGGCTCGTTGAAAAACAGATGTAAACAAACACAGACACAGACAGACGCACGCACACGCACACACACACATACACACACACACTCACAGGTGAGGATAACATTTTATAAAAAACACGATATTTTTAGGAACGTTTTAGAGAGAACAAAGGTTTGCGGTGGATTTAGGTCACAAATGTCCAATGCATTGTCAAGCTTGTTGGGAAATAGAGTGTTAAGTGATCAGCGTGTGTAGCACTCGCTGTACGATGGTTTACACTGGCAGCGCACATATTTAGATTTCTCAGCATGAACTTCAGCTGAGAGCTTCACAAATGTATGTGTAGATGTGAGCATACCAGTGTTGATGTGTTGGATGGCAGTGTTGCGCACATGAAGGCCGACATCCTCCCACTGCTTGGTCTTGTCCAGGAATGAGGTTGCAATGAGAGGTAGAGTCATGCGTATCATGTTTTGTTCTCCACAACCTGATGGCTGAACAATCAGACTGCCCATAGAATTCCCAGAGACAGCCTTCTCCACTAGCACACTCAACTGCTCTCCACCTAGGGCAAAATCAACCATCATTATCCAACTCAGAAAAAATGAACGAGTTTTAATGCACTACCGTGATAAACTGAGCTCCCCAAGACACTCACAGAAGCCCATACCAGTAGAAACATTACAAATACAGAAACACACCAAATGGTCTCACCTGTCACACTGATTTCAGTTGTAGAGTCTGTTTTGGGAACTTGTTCACTCTTAGGGATTGCACAGTTGATAACTTCTTCCTGTACTTGGTTTGCTAAACAACGAGAAGATGTACAGTATCTAGTAACTATAATCTTCTCCTTGGGGGAGGTCAACCATACACAAGACAAGAAAACTAGAGGCTATAGCCTTGATCGTAGTGAATCCATAGGACCAACTCAAACGCATGATGTACTGAACTACATATACTTTCCTCAGCATGGTCATGGCACCAAAGACAGAGATATTGGTGCGGATAAACTGTCGTGCCCTAGTTGTTTATGGTTGAGTAGTTACAAACATACTGAATAAAAAACCCTTGGCATAGTGCGGTATTAGTGTCACAAGAAAAAAGCAACATACGATGCTTGTCAGGCTCCAAGGTAACAGTGAATGGCTTCTTGATGAGCACTCCTTCAGGCTGAAACCAGACAAATGACAACAAGGGTGAGCTGACACAATCAATCAATCAATCTGATGATATTAAACTGAATGTGTCCCGTTATGTTCTGTTCTAATACCTATAAAGTACATCATATCTTTCCTACCACCACCCGCAGTATCTTCCGGATTCCATCGTTGAGGGCTGAATTCTTGACAGCGGCTTTGACTTCGATTGGGAATTCACCTGTGGTCATAGGAATAATGACAAAGGCAACTACACGTGTAGAGGAGGCAGCCACGAAAACCTCCTGGCTATACGACCCACGCTTACTGGCTGAACTGCACACATCAGCAGCCTCAACCAGCTCTACTCGTACCTAGAAGAGAAGAGAGCGGAGAGAGCGATTTCAACGAAGCTGTCCTCCAGTCTGACTCAGTGAGTACACCCGACCCCAAAATCTGTTGAATCATATTCTACTCGATACAGCAACACTGGTTCTATGGATCTGACACAAAAGGCCCTAAAATGTACAACCCAGTTTGTATCCAAAAGGATTTTCAGGGCTGCCACACACAACGAGTTCAGCAAAAGTTCACATTTCAATTGCTCATACACACACACACACACACACACACACACACACACACACACACACACACACACACACACACACACACACATTGTTACAGCCATTTCTATTGCAACTAATATTTA
>JAVQJS010007118.1:0-18916 GCA_036024795.1 Galaxias rostratus | reverse complement strand
TAAGGTAATCTACATCTAACTCTGAGCCATTTAGAACAGTCCATACGCACCATATTTCATCCCTTCACTAGAACAATCTTTTCAAACCAGCACAATGTTTACCTTCCCACGCAGTTGTGTATAAGGGACCTACACAGGGGAAGTGTCAAGGTGAGGTCTTCTCTGCAGTCTATTGCACGAGCCAGGGAAGATGGATTGTATTTGACACTGTTATCTGTAATATGGCATGTGATTGATGGAACTGCGTAAACTCAAGCTGCATCGGGTCATTCAATATGATGCAAACTAATGCTGAAGGTCTGTTAGGACACTTAGAAAGACTGCCTTTTTTATTTAAATCACTATTAGAGAATTTTGTCGAATGGAGTCAGCCTTGAGGAGAGGGTATGTGTCTGTGGAAAGGTAAAGCAAAGTTCTCAGAAAAGCTTAGCAAGAGACCAGAGAACACAGACCATTTAGCCCATGCCACAGTACTCTAATGTGTACACAAAATGTAAAGAAGGTTCTGGAAAACATCAGTATATCATGACCTCAAAATGCGACCATATTTGTAAGTAGCATCACCAGTGCTATGGTTATTATTGACAAAAAAATAGCTAGTATTTTTTAATTTCCATTCATAATAAATGTATAAATCTGTAAATAAATCAATGAATATTTTTTTCCGTGTGGCGGCTGTGTGAGCCATAAGAGTGAGATCAAAAGTTCCAGTGTGTGTCAAGTTATTCCCTCCCCATCTGAAACCCTTCTTTCACTTCCAGCTAATTAATACAGAGCAGTCTTGCAGTGGAATGGCCTCGTCCTTATCCCCATGTGCAGGTACAAAAACAATCAGTGCCTGCCAAGTGCGTGGCCGCTTTTTAATTAGAGCAGCTATCAAATGCGTTACGTCTGAAATACATGCTGTTCCTCTCTGTCCGACAACAGGCGGTGGATAGATTACACCCTGCACTTTATAGCTCCACACCTCCATCTCGAACACAAAGCAGGGGGTTTTCAAAATGGATATCATCAGCGGCTCGGCAACTCCGATCATGCCTTGATGACAGGTTCATACTCTAAACAGCCTGTCACCGCTGTAATGTGTCTCCAATTTCTCATTTCTTAAGAACAATGCAGGGGAGAGCTCTCTTTGTTGGGCTCGCCGGCGCGTGAATGACTAGCGGAGGAAACAGGCCCTGTAATTATTCTTTATTCGACTTGCCCCCCACCCTCCTCTAATGATTCCCCCTAGTCAGTCGCCTGAGCATTGATAGTATTTTGGTTGGAAGGATTATCTGGTGAAAGACCTCTAAGGTGCTCATGACGGAGGCATACATCACACTGATGCAGTATGAGCGACCTGCGGCATAAATACATTTCTAAAATGTTTCTGTTTGGCATCACTGAGTCATAGCAATGTGGTAGACATTATGAAAAACAGCGACATTGACCTTTAATATGCTAATACAAATATGTTAGAATGTCTTACAAAATACAGAAGAGGTTTCTTTTCATATCATATCTCGAATCTCATGCAACAGAAATGGTCATAAGACAGCACCCTCTAAACACCCATACGACAGGATGTCATACAGTAGTCCGAAAATCATCTCTGGCACATAAAACAAATATAAAACAGAATACATATTTTGTATTAATATTGTTTTGTGTGTGACTTCTTTGTCCTCGTATGCCCCCTTTCATCTTTCAATTCAAACAAATGACACGGACTACAAGTTGTTCTGGTAGGCTTGTGATGAACGCCGTCGCTGCAGTCTGCTTGTAGGTCGGATAAGTGTCTTTGTGTGGGAGACCGGGGAACAGAGGGATAGATAGGGAGCATCAGGTCCAGATGGGGCAGTGCTGAATTGCAGTGTGATGGGAAAAGAGGAGGTCCAATGGCACAATATTCAATCCTTGGGTGAACTTAGGCTTTATGTCCCTGGAAGCTCCAGACTCACTACCAGGTAATAATTATGTTGATCTTCACGTCACCATCAATTACAGTCTTTCCGTGCTCCTTACAGTATCTGCTCCTCTCCAGGTTCAGGTTCAGTAGACTAAGAGCAAAGAATTGGGAGTCACTGTAGCTCTCCACCCTGACACGGTCTGGGATGCAACCTCAGCATGCGTTAGCCGTCCCCTCTGTTCTCTCAGACAACCCATTGCTCTGCCCGGGCCGCGGGGCATCAACCCCCAGCAGCACCCAGCACACCCAACCCTGCCTGTCATCCCTCTGTTCCACGTTGTGACATGGCTGGTTAGTCGGTTTAGCCCCGTAGGCCAGGGAGACCCTGAGGAGACCCTCTCATGATCGACGACCTGGAAGGATTGTAAACTCCATGCGGGGGAAACATCAAGGCAGTGTGAGGCAACAACAGAGCGAGAGCCATGCCGCGTTGCACGCACAGGCCACAAGCTAGATTCTGAAGGCTGCCCGGCCCCCTTTTCCAGGTCACTGAGAAGGCACGTCTGAAGCTGCCCTTTTTGATTCATGAGACAGGGGCTGATGAGGGGAATAATAAGAGGTTAGCAGGGCTCTGAGCCGCTGGTGCTGATTGTCATTGTGTGGGCCAAGCCTTCGCACACCTCCACAGGTCAAACCATGCCTGGGGTCACCCCCTGTAGTGTGAGGTCATGTCTGCCACAGCTCATCAACCCGCACCATCGCTGGGTCTCACACCTGAGCTTACTGTCCGCCAACCCGACCAAAACAATAAAACATCAATTTCCATCACAGCCGCGTCCTCGGCCACACTCAGGCGCCCCCTTGTTATCCCACAGCGACACGACTTCACACTTGTTTTAGTCAAGGTCCATTGACTTTGTATTTCACAGGACCTTGTACAGACAAAGCATAACCTTGCACATAACACAGGGACTGACATGACCAACACCTAAGAGAGACAATAGAGGACAGTACAGCAAAACACAGCAGGAGCTATCAAAAGTCACCGCGGTTATAAATTCCCAATCAACTCTTAAATCCAATTGGCAATATCTCTGATTCAATCGTGTTAGCAACAAAGGGAAAGAAATAGTTTGAGATAAAAAAAAAGGCTTGACGGTACAGCATGTTCTTTCAGACCGTGCGTACCAAAAGATCAAATCTGTGCTCTACTATATCAGATAAACCCAAAGGTCACTTGGAGTTTCATGCAAATACAATCTGAATAGAATCCTGTTCAATAAGACAAATACGTTTAAACTTTGAGTCGACTGGTATGTCGCTTTTTGCCGTCCATCCGTCAGAGTGGAAGAGCAGTGGCCTGCTATCACATTGTCTGCTCTGCATTTGAACGTTGGCACAGGTACACCATGATTCACGCCCTGCAACATGGTTTGACTTCAACTCAACATCAGTTCCATGCATAACTAATACGTGTTTTACTTCTGCTGTCAGGGCCCTCAGTGGTTGGTATGAATGCAAGCCGATTGATTGAAATTGAGGTAACTAGTAATTGTGTGAAACTTCTTTTGTCCAGCACATGTGGGAAATGGTGTGGTAATAGGTGAGATCGTGGATGCGTCATGCCCCACGCTTGTTTACGATTTTGCCTCGCTCGATTTAACACACAGCAGTTGCTTTGTTACCTGTTCATCTTGCTGAGAATTAATAGAAGCTTTCAAATAGCACTTCGGCACAATTTCACCAACCATCCCTGGATAAGGTACCACTCTGTCTGGTTACGTATGTAATGCACTTTCTTAGAGCCTCTCACAATGAAAAACTGTTTACAAATATGGCTGTGTGTGTGTGTGTGTGTGTGTGTGTGTGTGTGTGTGTGTGTGCTTGTGTATGCACTCCCTGCACTCAGTCACAACAGCCATAACAAGCTTAACATGCTTCCTTATATGTCTGGTTATAAGCATGCTATTAGAGGGCCTTTCTGGCCTCGCAACAGGCCACTGGCTCTGAACTGACAGCACTGGCCTAGCAATTGTAAATGAAGTGGAAAATTAAAAGGCTTGGTTGGTCGTCAGATTCTTTTTTTTTTCAGTCTAACAAGGGCTTCTTTTTTTTAATGGTCCGTTAGCTTTGATAAGCTACTTCCAAAAGCTCCGGAACTCATTTGGAAGCATCTACAGTTGAGCCGCCCATCGAGACCAGTTCAAAACAGCGACGGAGACTTACTGATGCAGGTCGTGACGTGAATCACTTGTGCTTGTGAGTAGCACATTTAATATGACCCTTACTAGCCTTGCCAAAGGGGTCTGCTGTACAAAGGCAAAACAACATTAGCATCCCGTTGACCTCTTCCAATTAAATATTTACTACAAGAATAAAATGTTCACATGCTCAGACACACATTCTCCTGTTCAGGCAACTGCCGCCGGTACAGAATACCCTATATCTAAATAATGAGCAAGAAGCCGAAGGCCTGTCCACTGGCAAGACCCCATGTCACTTCTTAATGTCACTCTCTACTTTTTTAATAACTGCAACAAAAGAGCCACGTCCTCAGTATCCCATGGGGCCACTTAAAAATGAAGGGGCGGCAGAAAATGTGTGCGTTCTGTAGATCCCACCATCTTTTCCGCCATATAGGAAACCAATAGCCCTGGTTTCAAAGGGAACACAGTTATCCGTAGGGAAGCTATACTGGGCACACGCTATCGATGCCCCGGCTTCTCCTCCAATTAAAGATTTGAGAGCAGAGCACTGAGTGACTAGAAATTATGGATGATGGAGAGAGTTCTGTCTTACAGAACGCGAGAGGACTCGCAAACATGTTTGATTGTTAGTGGTGGGATGGGAAACTTGCAATTGCAAAAGGCAGCAAGAACTCACCTTTTGGTCACCAGGAAGCCATGCAGGGCAACAATTGGGGAAAGGCTTGTGCCTAATGGACCATGGCGATACATCACTTTCCCAATGTCTTCTTGTTGGGCGGCCATGGCTCAGGAGGTAGAGGGGGTCGTCCGCTGATCCAGGGGATGGCGGTCCGATCCCCAGCTCCGCCGGTCCATGTGTCATAATGTCCATTAGCAAGACACTGACCCTGAGGTACTCCTGATGTAGAGGCACTTGTATGGCGTCTGGCTGCCACCACCGTTGTGTGAATGAGTGGGGGGAATGGGACCTTGTGAACATTGTAAATCCAATTATTTCCATTCCGAAAAGCACAATAAAAGTGAAGCAGTTCAATAATAATCAAGGCCCATTCTGGAGATTAAAGTGGCCATTTAGTGTTGGTTAACATCCTGCCTTGTTAACAGTTTGGCACTTCTGGATCTCCAAAACTAGTTTTATACTGTAAACCCCAAAATGTGTTTTAGTGTCATTATGGTAGTTTGACAGATGCATATAATAACAAACAGTGCTTGAATATACAGCATCCGGGTTCTTACAAGACATTGCAATGTATCTGCCCAGTAACTAATGGAAACCAAAGCAAGTGTGAAAACTAATTTGCAGCTTTTCAGTCTGCGAGGGAACAAACAATCATTCTAAATACCCCAGTTATAGCAGATTTATTATGGGTAAAGAGTTGCACACTAATTGTAAGCTAATGTAGGGGTGTAGGATAATGAGTACTTTGAAAGAGATATTGAGATTTGGAAGCATGCTATGATTGCATCGATACAACCCACCTTTATCCATGCTGCATAGATGTGTTTTTCCTGCTTTATGAAAATGGGGTAAGCTCTGTTTTTTCCACTGTATCTTTCTCTTGGGATTAGATGACATCAGTGCTCCAAGCTATTCCCCTATAAAAAAATATCTCCCTGCTGATGTTTCCTATTGTCATTGTTTCCCAAAGCCCATAGACTCCATAACAATGTGACTTGGGCGGTGCACTTGTAGCATGTTCCATTCAGGCTCCCCAGAGCTGCCCCCTGTCTTCTAACACCCACATGCGGAGCTGTGATGTTCTCCAACACCCAAAGCTGTTACTGGCAACAGTGTGAGGTACCAAGAGCCTTTTGCTCTCCAGCAGTAGGTGTTATTTGAATATCTTTAAATGAAAAGAATCCACATGAAAGTGCAATTTCATACAAATATGCTTTATCCATTAGTTACAAAAATGCAAATGCCTATATATTTTTTTCTCCTGAACATAGACTGTGAGTGTGTAAATGAGACAGCTCGCTAAAGGGGTCAATGCCACATCAAAATTAAAGTCTGCTGTTGTTTGCGAAAATAAAGTTTCATTAGTGCATTAGTAATTACAGCAGAAGAACCTGTCGGAGGTGTGCTTTGATTTTTTTCCCTCCCATTGCTTTGGGCTGTGTGTGTGAAAGAGTTGTGAGTGAAAGCACATTTTCTCGAGCTAATTAACCACCTGGACAGGTTAAGACTGACACGCACACACAAACATACACAACAACGAGTAACCTTTTGACAGTTTACTTTTAGACTGTTAGAAGTGCACCAAACAGTGTGAGAGTGGGCACATTACACAAATCTAATAGCAAAACACAATTTGTTGTTTACGACACACGTGCAATAGAAACTTCACGAAACACACATATGAGAAAGAAGACGTTTTTAAATAGTAACATAAGGAAGCTCTTGGACACAGAGCCTCTTGTCCAATTTAAAACCTTGACTTTAGATAGGCAAGCAGATAATGACTCTACTTCCAATTAGGCACCACACCAAATGTAATCTCTAAATTATAACAGGTCTTAAAATAGTTTTACTTGTCCGGAACATAAAAAGGAAAATAGGATTGGTGGACAAGTCAATGCTGCATCCAAGTGCTTTGTATAAAGGCAATGCATAGCCCTTAGGTTGCACAATCAACCACTATATGCTATATAGGCTGTAATTCAATGAGACCACTTTGCAACCTTACCCAGCCAAATATAGCGATCATTCTGCGCTATTAATTAATAGCGTTTGTGGTACGCTTTTCCCATGTAGAATGTGGTTTTGAATACATATTTCAGGACATCTCCTGATTGACACAAGAAAGCTAGTAAGCATTATCTTTTTCGGCTGATATAAAAAATAAAAAAAAACCTTATCAGTGTTTGCAGCCATTGGCAGCAGATAGTAGTGTTCTAAACATCACTGGCTTCCTTGCCCAGGTTTGATGTTTGCGATAAAGCCCTGGGTGTGATAGCGACCCTCCCTCACTCCTTTCTCTCCAGTTAAAAGGGAAGGCAGACAAAAGGGAAGAGGAGACAGGCCACTGCGGCTTCCATCACTCATTTTCCACTCATACATGATTGAAAGGCCTCTGTCGACGTCGACGGAGGACTGCATCATTCATGCGATGCTCCTTCTAGATGCATCCGACGCCGTGGTTAATGTTGACAAAGCTCAGGCTCATGAGACAAATTAAAGGCAGAGAGGGATTCTAAATTAAAAATAAGTTGATCCCCTCTTGGGTACAGCTTACACTTTTGTTTTTCCTTTTCTTTCTTTCTCCCCCAGCTCCTACGCCAATCTTTTTGATGGATTCAGCTAAACTCTTACAGTCCCCCGCAGAACATACATGCCGAGCATCCAGGGATTTGCGAGTGCTATTAAGGATACAAAATGGTCCATCAAAGCAGCTGCTGGAGAAGGAACAAGGAAAAGTGAGAGAAAAGGGTTATTTTTGCGGGAGTGAGCGTGGTGTTTTTCTTTCCCCTCATCCTAGCATCCCTGGTCCTGGCTTCACCACAGTGTGGAGGGCTAATTCACTCCCCCATGCATGTCTGTCTGTTCCGTGAAACTTGGTGTTCATCAAACGTGTACTCCACCAGGATGGATAAAGCATGGCCCATCAGATGCCCTAACAGTAGGGACTGCCTCACTCCACATGACTCAGCGTGGGCCACGTGCTTTCAGGGTCCCTATGACGCCACACTCCCAACCCCACCCCACCCCCTCTCTCTCTCTCGTCCTTTCACTACACAACCTGGGGTTAGAGAAGAGAGACTCGTCAGTGTCATCAATCAAAGGACAACTGACTGCCTTTAGAAAATGAAGTGGTGCATCTGCATTCCATTGCTGGCCCACACTGATGATGAGAGGAGGAGGAAAGGGAGGGGGGAGGGGGGGTATGAGGTATCCATAGTGATTAATGAGTCTGAGCAGTCACACTGACACCAGTGAAGCACCCTCTATTTCTTCTCTTTCCTCACTATGGAAGAGTTCTATCTGGCATACAGCATCACCCTATCGGAGCCAGAGCTTCATCCAGCCGTGTTGCCAGTCTCTATTCCCTCGCCCCTGCAGCGAGATGCACAATGCAGATCAGGCCTGTGTTTTTTAGTTCTGGAAATAGGAAGCTTGCACCTGTCAGTCATGGCCGCAGCTGGATTGTGATGGTTTCAAAAGTGTGACAACGTGCTGTGATAAGAGACAGGAACTCGGCATCAGTCTGCAACTGTTCCCCATGGTTTTTCCATTGGGAAATGGAATTTACAACAACATTTGTTGTGTAGTTTTTCAGCTTTTCCTCCCACTGAGCGCATCCCTGTAACTGAGAACGGCAGCAGGAAAAAAGACAGTCCAACATTCAATAAAGCTAGCCTGCCTCTTTGCAGATTGTGCTGCTGGACAATGCCGGTGCACATGAGAGAGATGGTATTGACTCTACTCTATTTTGCCTTCATAAGACATAGAAAACCAACGCATACTGCATTATTGGAATAATAGGGTTAGTAGGCATAGAGCATTCATACTGTGTTCATGATGTGTGTGATGTAATGTTATTGTTTACACCATGAGAGAACACTTAAAACCAATCGTAAATCACTCTTCATGTAGATACTGATTAATAGATTTCACTTCACCAAGCCAACATAGCTAGTTAGTTTGACTTCTGTATCATCATGATAAACAAATATGTAATAAGGGAAATGCTTGACAAGTGACAATATTTCAAGCTACAAAAAAAAGGTTCTGTGCAATAAATTGTATTTTTCTAGAGTTCTCTTGGATTTCTATACATCCTATTAAGACATGTTGGTATGCATGTTGGTATCTCTGCGTCTACAGAGGCCAGCCACTTCTAAGCATCTATCCACCTCAGCTTGAAACTACAGTTAATTCTGAACATCATTTTTTTTTTTTTAAATAAACCTAACCCGTGAATTACGCATCCTTTAAATTCCCCCTGCTCAATGCTGTTGTGTTTATTTTGGGGCGCTAGGAGGAAGGGGCTGGGTTCTGAGCCAAAAGGAGCTTATCGTCCGCTGCACACATCGGGATGGTTGGTGATTGATTCCTCTAGCCTGGATTTTTCAAGGACTCCCCGGAAAGGTGTGGGGGACAGGCATGCTCAGCTGACCTCCCAGGCCATTGATTAATGCTGTCTGTCACTGATTTGTAACCCTCTGGCAGAGTGTGCCAAGTGGCTCTAGAACATAGGGTCTTTCGTTTTAATACAACCAACGCGGTAGAGAACACACTCTTCCGCCGTTCACTTGGGAAGCAATCGTACACAGCCGCTGCCAAACAGGAGTGATTAAGGTGGCAGAACCACTCAGAGCTCTCACCATCCACCACACAGCTGCCTCCGCTGCTTTCAATAAGTGGCTTTATAGTTGCCCAGAAGCTACTGTAGCCTGGGTGGCTGGAACTGGTCTCGCTGACCACCGCGAGCCATAAAATGAGAAAAGCAAGGAAATCATTGGGTAAACACAGGGGCCTGTATTTCATCGACTCCTCCGGGGGTTTATCTGACCGTCTCTGCTGAGCTCCAGTGGATAAGCCGGTGCTTCTCTTAACATCACAAACCGAAATCCTATAGTAATAAAACAGTGAGTGAAAACAGCTTGGCGCAAGAGCAGGCGGGGCCAAGCCAACCAGTCATCCGTTCCATATGTTTGTACTCAAGGCCATGGAGCAAGGCCTGACTGCACTCTGTCTTTCCTCTGGCAAAGGGCCTTTTTTTTCAGGTTCGACATAGATCCACACAACTTTGCTCGGTGTGTTCTTTATTTTCTCTTTGGCTTCCTCTACGCAGAGCTGCGGGGCTAATAGTGTTTGCTCTTAAACCCTGGCATGTAGCTGAGTCTCCTCGTGTTCAGAGCACAGGGCAGAAAGGGAATGGCGGGAGAGCAGTGGTTTTTGATTGAATGATATTATTTTTCGTTCATTGTGGACATGGCTTCCTGCCACTTCACCAGCCTGTATCGATGTCAAGGAGGTCATAGGGGAGTCTGAGACCTTCTGTTTCACACAGGAAGACGTGTGAATGGTGTGGGGACAGGGTTTTTAAAACAGGCATACGTTTTCAGTGAAGTTTAAAAGGAAATATCTTTAACATCAAACCACATTCATTAAACGGCGGATTTACAGCACATTCTGAAAGTATATTATAGATCTTTGCTTTTGTATAAAGTGCTGTTAAATGTTACCTTATTGTGAGTGTTCACCAGCTCTTGTATCAGAACTCTTTTCTCAAAAGGGCAGAGTAGGGATGTAGAAAAAAGAGCAATCATTGAGTGAAGATTATGTTGAATCTGGTCCAGCCTTTCTTGATTGCTCATTCACCTGCGGGGAAAAGCAAAATAAATGAAAACCATTTCCATAGTGTGTGCAAAACATAACTAGGAGTTCAGCGAGTGAATTTGGACTTTGGGGAAAATCTGTCCATGAAAGAGCGCGTGCTCAGGTACATGCAGGGGCGGCGACTCAACAGGAGTTCATCTGCACAGGGTCACCAGGAATAGGCTATTGCAAGCGAACGTGCATGTGTTAAGTACTCGCAGGCTTCCACACAATTACAAATGGCCCATACGGATGACAGAGGTCAGTGAAAGGATGGAGATGCCGTGGAGGTTGTGGGCGATGACGCCTCATCTATCCTGGTCGTGCAGTCATCAATCAAGACAGGTGGGAGTCCTGGAAAGGGCATCCCAGGAAGCTTCTTCTCACACACTCAACAGAACCTTAAACAAATGTTACTAGTCCTTGCCAAACATACAGTATAAGATTAAAACAATTCACCACTACTTATACGTCTTCCTGCACGGATGGAATTTGCTTATGTGATTACGCTGTCACTTTAATGTGTGGTCGAACTGCTGATACATTTGGCTTGCGCTAGTCAGATGACTGTTTCCCATGCACCCCTCCAATCCATAAAACACCACATGATGAATTGCATACATGCATGTACTGTGCACATACTCACATTCAGGCCTTACTAATCCACTGACTGTTTACTGAGCCCTACAGGGGAGGAAAGAGTGCAGATATTTCTGATGTCCGGTGTTGAACTGGACCTGCCGGGCCACAAAGGGAAATCAGAAAGGACAAACGCCCCCATGGGAAGGCTGAATGTTATCCCTCTGTTTGCACTGAAACCCGTCTGTGATTTGCATGTAGAGTTGGTGTGGGATGCGCACTAGACACGCACAAAACACACACATACACACACAGGGGGGCCGTGGATTAATTCAAAGACACTGAAGAGACTCTTCAACATGGAATCTAAATGCACGATCACATCCGGCCTCTGGGCCAGTGCTGCAGGCTGGTCATGCAATATTTCTGAGAACATCGCTGCCACAAGCAATGCATCACAAGTGACTCCTGTGGCACTGCTAATACTTGTAACAAACACATCTATTTATTTGTCAAATGAATAGTTCAAGTAATAATTGTGCCTACTTTTACAAGACGGTATAAAAAGCTATCTGGGTAAAATATGAAGTTGCTAAAGCTCTATTTCTCCACAGCCCATTGGACAGTGCTAAAGCCTAGTTAACAAAATACCCTGACAGCATTAGGAACCTCTCGGTGTCTAAGGATTGTGCCGAGGTGATTAATTGATTAGGCCCATTAGAAAGGGAGCATTAGCGGTGCCATTAACTTTGCAGCCGACGTGCGCTGCCGCGTAGCAGATGGCAATGAAAGATGTATTTTGTTATAGCGTAGATATTGACAGGTGCGCACTGCGCGCCTCCCAGTACACTCCCCATGGGCCATGAGTGGCGCGAGCATGCTAATTGGCGCGCCATCTTCAGAGCCAGAGCACGGCACCAGCAGCTGTCTGACTCTCCACCCTCAAAATGGAATTTAAGGACGCCAAAAGGCTGATGTTTGGGACTTTTACCTCACTAGTGGAAGTCTTTCTAAGGGGGTGCAACCGGGTGGGGGGTGCTGATTCCAAATTGGAGCCCCAGGTGCAATTTTATCCCAAGTGAGCACTGTCGCTGGTTGTGGGACTAGAGAGCACATGATCACTTAATAGGCTGCTCCTGGCCCCACTCTGCGTCCACTCACAATGACTCCACATGTCATTCCAATCGGGATGCCGAGAGGACTCATTTCTGAGCAGCCTTGACATCAATTGCACTCTCCGGTGCTGTGGCAATTTCGAATCGATTGCCTCGCCCAGATCCCTTCACAACTCTCTAAAATTGCAACGATTTCAGACACAACACAGACACTGTAAAGTGACATCGAGAGGCTTATGAAACAAACAATAAAGTTGTATTAGTTTGGATCGCCTGACCTTTGTCTGTGGGTGTGTGATGCAATGCATTTTCTGGTTCAGGCTGTAAGTAGTGCTGAACACTGGTAAATATTGACATGGTTGGACACAGTGTGGGATAAAATTCTAATTTCAAGTACCTAATGTGTTATGTTGACTTTATAATTGGTGCAAAGGTGCGTTCAGTCAACAAAAAACTGAAGTAGTAAGGTCAGTCTGGCTGACTAAAAGTCCATGCGGTGCTAGCATCAAACCCTCCCTTAGCCTGACAAAGAATATTGTGACGTTGTGGTCTGTGCTTTTTTGTCAGCTAGGAAAGTCAATAAGTGGCCACACTTAGAGGCAACAAATGTTTTTTAAATGAAGCCGATTAGTCAGAGCAAATAGAGTATTAGTACCACTTATCTTTCTTTACTTCTCCTCTGCTTAAGCTATCGGCTTCTTTCCTTTCAGACCATCGGCCTTAATAATAATGTTAATTTATTGACTTTGATGTAGCCCTTTTCTAGATACCCAAAGCCCTTTGTACACTGAATGGGAATACTCGGGAGTTTGGTCGCCAATATATAGATCCCACCTGGGTTCCTATCCAACTTTTTCACCCGTGACAACATAGAGGATGCGATCATCTGAGTGCTCCTGCAATGTCCCTGTGGACATGTGTGCGTGCATCAAGAGAGTGTGTGTATTTGTTCTAGCACCTTAACAGGCGGCTTGGTTCTGGGCCTCTACCGTGAGGGGAATTCATATGAGCGTTCTTGTGGGCACAGATGAACCAGTACAGGGGCCAGACATGTCGAAACCTCCCATCTCTCCTCACTCCAGCAAACGCTCTCTCTGACACAAACAGCCCTGTCTAAGCTCACAACTGGCCGTGACTGAGATTGATGGAGAGCCTACATTCCTATTTGATTATGAATGCTACTCATGAACAGCTCTCTGGCCTTGTGGAACTCATAACTCCTGCCTGTGCAACCTTGTGCAGGGGAGAAAATTAAGTAGAAGAGGAGAAACCTCAGACGTCGTGGCACTCTCAATCAGTTGAATGTAATCTTCGAAATCATTTATTTATTTATTATTTTGGGGAGGCTTCATAGCAGTGCTCTTCCTCGTAGGCAGCGGCATTTTATTGTTTATCGACCAAATATTCATGAAAAACAGTGTAAAGGCTCGAATTACAAACACAAGTTCCATGTTGAGGAGAACAGATTCATTTTCTTGATCCATACTCCACTGGAACAAATTGCCTATGTTTGAAAATCACTGGTTATCTCTAATATAGTCATTTGCCTCAAAGCAGAGAAGTGAACGAGGTCTTAGTCAGCACTATAAGAATTGCGTCATTTTTTCCCAGTTTGCCCTTCGATAAAAGAATCGTCACAGTTGCATAATGTAAGCTAATGGAATCTTTATTAAATAGATTATTGTCTTGATGATAATTGTATTCTCAAAGTGATGTAACATAATTTTGCAATGGGATGGAATTCATGTTATTCAATATTGGTCAAATAACCATTATTGGTCTCTCCCCATTAGCTATTTGATTGGGATGGACTGATTTGATCATGTGACTCCAGTCAACCCAATTGAACTAGTCAGCTTGAACACCAGGGTTAACATGTTGACGTTCTTTATAGCCATGGAATGGTAGCTTATCCACCAAATTGAAAGTAGGAGGATGCGTGCTTGCAGTTACGAATTTATTTCTCAAGACATGCGGTATTATTGCATGGCAAAGACTGAGATGAGCTTTGCCTCTTTTTAATTAGAGGCCCAGTGGACTTAACCCCGCCTCATCACTCTCTGCCACTGACAGCTCACCATTAATTGGCTCCTCCGCGTTTTCCTGGATCTCCATTTGTTCGGAATGCTGCAAGTTTGCCTTTGAGTTAAGAAGCAACATTTCAGTTCCACAAATATTGACCCTTGAGTCCTGCCGTATGGTGTGAACCGAGCTCTTTGCTGCTGTTGCTCCCCTGCTTCCAGCTCCACCCTCAATGGGTGCTTAGTATTGAACTAGTGTGGTGGCAAATACGCAGTCTGAGCTTTTGTTCAGACGTGAAGCAGGGGTCAGAGTGAAGGACAGGTCACCAAAGAAATAGCACGTGCCTGACACACCGAAGGCCAGTAGCATTACAGGGGGTGTAATTTGCGTCCTTTCAAAAACTTTGAGGTTCCCCCTTAACCAATAGAAATTGAAATTTTATATACTTATATATACTCACTTCAAATTTGACAGAAAATCAGAACCTACTATGTTGATTGACTGGACTGGCAGGAATCATATCTCCGTGTCCAGACCAGCTCTATTCATTGATAAAACTTCACTTGACCATTGCTCGATTTCTCCCTCTGGTCTAATTGGTTACTTCCTGTGGTTCAATGAAAATATCTCTAGGAACACTGAGAAATAGCATGTCTCCTGGTAATCTTCCATCTGTCTCTCTGGTTTACTCCCACTCCTACATTCACGTGCTTGACAAACAGTGGTAGAACCGAGGATGAAGCTGCCGTGTATAGTTTGAGCGAAATTTCAGCAGTACATGGCCTGTATCAGTGTGTAAAGATGGGCTGCAGACACACAGCACCCTGAACCACATGGAACAGAGAAATCAGTCAACACTGTGAGGGGTCTGCCTCCACACCCCTGCTGAGATCACGCCCTGCAGATTTATAGCAGGAAGGGACACTTTACACATTGATTCACCAGTGCACACTCTCTCTCTCTCTCTCTCTCTGTCTCTCTCTCTCTCTCTCTCTCTGACACAGATACACACACACACACACATACACCTCACATGGACACACACAGACAAGAACCAAGGCAGGTTTTTAGTGTTTAACTGTTTAGCAACATAATGTCAGACCATCCTGAACACAAATATAGCTGTCTTTGTCTCTCTCCCCCTACTGAGAGAGCTTATCGGATTGGATCCCAACAAGGTAGGGCGCAATCATCTCTCCCTGGGCATGCTTGTGTGTGTGTGTGTGTGTGTGATGGTGTGTTTATATATGTCTGTGTGTTTGGACGAGCATGTGTGTGTGTTTGAGTGTTTTTGTACATCTGTGTGCGAGTGTGTGTGTGTGTGTGTGTGTGTGTGTCTGGCTCTGTGGGGCAGGTCTAGTGGGACCAGCGTCATGCTGTGTAAGCGCAGCGTGAGTCCAGCCTTGGATTTGAACCTCATCATTTATCCCAGGCCAACACGTTACTCCTCCCATCACCCAATTCACCATCAGTCTATGGAATGTATACTTTATTTTACAGCTGGTGCCTCACAGGGCATCAACATAGACATTCAGTGTGTTTATAACATTCATCTATTGGTGAAGGTCTTACTAAATTACATTATGTTTGATTGCCCCTATGATCAATGTAGCACCCTCTATAGTAAAGTGATTCAGGTATTTTTTGGTCCACCACACTGCCTTGATGTCCAGAGTGAAAAATATACACCTAGCAGAGGTATTACTTAAATTGGAAGTGATTGATAAGTTCTGTTGTTTTAATATTAACACATATCTCTGCCTGTCAGCAGGTCAGTTCGATCAATAATGTAAATTAATAGCCGTGACAGGGATGAGTATTAATGGAGAGCTCCTATGTAGGATCCCTTTGGTAAATCCCACACAATTATTTTTATTGGATGCCTCCAATGCTGATCTTGAAATATGCCCGTGGGAGAACTAAGATGAAAATACAGATTAATTAATATCGAGCCCAAAGCCGGTAACATCATTAACACTGTGTCTTCTGCCATCAGCTAATGTGAGATGTCCCCTGAATTGAGTAGATTATCGCATGAAGTCAATCAGGCATCTGAGTGCTGCCTCACTGCTGCATTCCCCCATGTGCTCAGAAGGAAAGGCTCAGATATGTGAAAGGAAAGTGGGGTATTTCCATCTCCTGGACGTCACCTTGAGCCACACTTTCAAAAGGCTTTTAGTCTAATTTATTCCTGTACTTTGACAACTAGGCCTACTTCCACTCAAATTAATGGCCTCTAAACGTCTATCAGCCACACACATTTAGCAATAGTTTATTGTGGCTCAATCACCACAGGCATTAGCGCTTTGCCGCGGTTTCAAACATCAGGTGTGCATAATAACTGTATATTTAGTGACTATGTCTTGTATAGAAAATTGCAAGTAAAGAATGTTATGTACTTATTACTCCCTGTTCAAAGATTAACCAAATATTAATCTTTTTTTTAGTATTCCGAATTTGATATTTCCCCTGTGCTATTGTTGAATATACAACAGCAGCCGAGTGATAATAACCACTGTTATTGGGGCACAGGTGGCGTGTGGAGAGCGGAAATAACAAATGGCCAGGGACTGTCACTCTCCGTGTGGGATAGGATATTTCTATTTACTCAGAGGTTATAAGATAGTAATTTATCAGGAAGGTCTGTAATGGGAAGTCCGGTCTGCGCATGATTTCCACCTTTTCCGAAAAGGGAATGGGGGTTTAATAAAAAGAAAACAGATCAACAATTCAGCCAAGCAAACCGCAGGGTCAGTACAGAGCCAAGGCAGAACAAAAGTCAGTGAGTCCAGCTGGCTCCTGGCCATCTTCAAAGCCTCGGGGGGGAAAAAAAGAAAGTCACTAGCTAAGTATTCTGCTCCATGAAGCCCAGGGAAAAACCGCCACGAGGACAGATATGCATTATTTAACAAATGTTTTCTCACACAAATCATTAAATGCATTGCAGCACTATGCGATGTCACATCACCACAAATGTAACATTGTTGCAGCCGGAGAGAGGACTTGGAGCTGTGCCTGGCTGACACAGAGGCCGACGTGGGCTCTGTCTCTCCTTTTGTTGAGCTGTCACGTGCTGATGTAGTGGATCTGCTCACTCCTTTGTTAAAGTCGGCGCAGGGCAATGGCGGTTCAGGCAAGCGATGTGGTGATACAGCTGGAATAGAATCTCTAAATACATAGACGGACACCCATGAATGCACACACCAATGTATTATTCTAATGTGATATAATTAAAAACACAGACTTACAACTTACACACTGCAAGCACATGGTCCATCAAAGGCCTTTGGCAATTAGACAGATACAGACAGATCCAACACCCCGCGCACAAACACATATATCCATACAAGCTTGCAAATACACAGACACACATGCTCTCCCCTGCAGCCTTGGGTGTAGGGAAAGTTTGAGAGCCAGAGTAAGCTTAGCCATTGGGCCTAAGGGGGTTCTCCATTTCTTTCTGGCTAGTGGAGTAGAGAACGGACAAACAGACAAGCGTTTGCTGATGCCAGGCTGGGAACAGACACCAGGCAGCAGGCCAGACACCAAGAAAGCACTCTCTTCCCCTCGAACACTGTCTCTCATTTAGCCACCCTGACTTCCAATAACTAAGATTGGGAAGAGAAGAATGGCCTTAAACCAATTACGCCACTTTAAATATGATTAATCATGAGTCCTTAACTAGACACTAGTAACATACTCGGGTACAGTTCCAAATAGGCTATGTTCTTTCAAATAAATGTAATTGCATTGCTGTTTGCGTAGACGAGCAGGAATAACCCAAATGGTTGAGGTGTTTAGTATTCACAGCTTTCACATTTTACAAGGACATACTTTGAAATTCCCTCAAGGATACCTCAAAGATCACAAAATCTAGAAAGCTTCAAATAAAAATGAAAAACAACATTGAATATGCGAATACGATTGATCATTTGATTCTAATAACAAACAACCAGATTATTTTTTCTCTATTTAAATGTAGGTTAGCCCGTCCATTGTTCTGAAACAATTCCCATTTAAATAAGTTTGTAAGCCAGTATAATTTAGCCTTTGGAGCTTACTTAACAGTTTATAGCCAAGTTTAATTGTATGGTTGCTTTTGTTTTGCAGAGTTTCCCATTTTACATGTAATTAGCTGTCAGGAAAAGTGAAACGAGAATAATTTCCTCTCAATTTTCACTTCCCTGACTGGAGGCTACACCCAATTCTGACACGGACAATAACTAAACTCTGCCTCAGTAGTTCTTGTGTGGTACATTTGAGTTAATCCGTCTGATATGGTCGGGCAACGCCTGTGTACTTTTCAGTGTAATTTGTTCTGTCTAAAGAATTTGACTACTGGAAAAAAGCTCAAACTCTCTACTTTATACTTGGTTAAGCCATCCTTCAAGTCAAATCATGGAGTTGTAACGGTCACTTTTTCGTTGCAGTGCAGGGGCTTAAGTAAATCAGACAGTGCGGGCAAGTGGGGTGGCACTGGAGCCCGTGTGGTGGGGGGTGGAAGTGTTCCGTTGAGAAATTACAGTTAGTTAATGAATACAGGTAATTACAAAATGATAGACTTATTCTACATCCATCCATCCATTATCCGAACCGCTTATCCTATGCAGGGTCACGGGGAGCTGGAGCCTATCCCAGCTGACTTCGGGCGAGAGGCAGGGTACACCCTGGACAGATTGCCAGTCCATCGCAGGGCTAACACATAGACATACAATCTCTCACACACACATTCACACCTACGGACAATTTAGAGTGACCAATTTACCTGCATGTTTTTGGA
>JAVQJS010007105.1:0-26088 GCA_036024795.1 Galaxias rostratus | reverse complement strand
CCTGCCTCCCCTGTCACCCTGTCACCCTGTCACCATGTCAACCTGTCACCCTGTCACCCTGTCACCCTGTCACCTTGTCACCCTGTCACCCTCTCACCCTGTCACACAATCACCCTGTCTACCTGCCTCTTTGTGTTTCTCTTTCTGTAACTACTTACCTGCCTGTCTCTCTCTCTCTGTGTCTACCTTGTCTCTCTTTTTATGTCTCTCTATATGTCTCTCTTTGTGCCTGCCTTCCTGTCTCTCTCTATATATACCTCTTTGCCTCTCTACATGCCTGTCTCCCTGTCTCTCTCTCTATATCTCTATCTTCCTGTCTTTCTATAAGCCTGTGTCCAGATCTCTCTATATATACTGTATATGGCTGTCTCCCTGTCTCTCTCTGCCTTTCTCCCTGTCTTTCTCTCGCTGTCTCTGTCTTCCTCTCTTTCTATATGCCTGTCTCCCTGTCTCTCTCTTTATATATATTCCTGTCTGCCTGTCTCTCCCTGTCGTCCACCTGATTTGCTGCCCTGTCCTCCCACAGTACCCATCTGTGTCGCTGGCCTATGAGAAAGCAGAGAGTGACATCATGCACCTGAAGCCCAGGAACCCGCGTCGTGATAGGCTGGTCAATGAGTCTCTCGCTGTCTACTCCTACTTCCAGATAGGTCAGAGTTCGCTCCGGACGGCCACCTAAACTTAGCCTAAATTCCCTCCCTCTTTGTTTTCATTTTCATTTTATTTTGTTTCTAGACACTCAAAGCGCCTTACACTATTATGTCACCAATTAATACCACAGAACGAACAATTAGACAGCTAATGAACATTACACTCAGTCTGAGTGATACCACAGCAGCCAATTTGCGTAGGACTCACCCAACATATATTACCCACACACACAGTACAGCTACTCCATGTGAACTGTCAGTGACTGGTCAGGAGTCATATAAAACTTTGCTCGTAGTCTGTTAAAAAGTTGCTCCTCAGCAACTTTCTAAAGCATCGAAAATTCCCAGCTTTATCTACATGGCCCTTCATCAACTCGTTCTGACCACTCAACCCCACGCCCCTCCCCTCGGTTCTGACCACTCAACCCCACCTCCCTCCCCATGTTCTGACCACTCAACCCCTCGTCCCTCCCCACCTTCTGACCACTCAACCCCTCGTCCCTCCCCTGGGTTCTGACCTCTCGTCTCCCGGTCCAGGTGCCATCCAGTCGTTTGCGGGCTTCACGGACTACTTCACCGCGATGGCCCAGGAGGGCTGGTACCCCTTGCTGTGTGTGGGCCTCAGGTCTCACTGGGAGAACACACACCTCCAGGACTTACAGGACAGCTATGGGCAGGAGTGGGTATGTCTAGCACAAGGCCCCACAGCTATAACAGGCCCTCATGCACATCGATGAACAGCTGTTACAGAGGGTGCGTCATCAACAGACACACCCTCTTCCTCTACCTTCCATAAACCTGCTCTCCCCTCTTAACCGTCTACCTTTCCTTCCCCTGCCTCCTCTTCTCTCTATTCCTTTACTTCCCCTTGTCCCTTTTCTCTCTCCTATGGTCTTCTTCTCTCACCCCCCCCCCCCACTCTCTTCCCTTCTTTTCACTCCTCCAGACGTTTAGCCAGCGGCTGTACCAGCAGTACCTCTGCTACACCGTCTTCTTCGTCAGCATAGAGATCTGCCAGATCTCCGACGTCCTCATCAGGAAGACCCGCCGTCTGTCCATGTTCCAACAGGGAGTCTTCAGGTTTGTCGACGACCTCTGGGTCTCTGGAACTTCCTTAAAGATGGATCCACCAGCATCATACACATGGTTGAATTAAATCTCATGTGCATGGGTCATATCACTGCCAATCCTATTCATGCATTCACACTGTCTATCAGCGCTAAATTAATACATACATCCACTGTTGGTTTAACTCATGTAAACAAACACACACGCTTACGGTTGGTCAAACACTGTCTAGAAAAAGGTGTGTATTTTATTTTTATTGCCACCATAAATTTACAGAAATCTAGCGGCCGTGTGTTAATACAACATCAAGGATTGTATTTGACCTGGTTACCCAAATGTTAGATGCTCTGTAAATATTCCATGCCTTAAACAGGCTTTATAATAAACCTTTCTTAAGCATGTGCTGACCAAATTTCAGAGCTGTTTGTTCCTCCAGCTGCCAACACTTCGGGCCGTGATCTCTCTCCTCTGCGTCTGTAGGAACAAGGTTCTGATCAGCGCCATCGTGTTCCAGTTGCTGCTTGGCAACCTGCTGTGCTACTGCCCCGGCATGCCCAACATCTTCAACTTCATGCCCCTTAGGTATGACTGTGCTTGGGACCTCACCACTGTGCAGTGGGCATTACAATCCCCCCCCCTACCACAACTCTAAAACAAAATGGCCGCCTATCACGGACCAAAACAACTCAAGCAACATTCATACGATCACACACACAAAAACAAGGGTATCTAACTCAGACGAATGTGTCTTTTATGGTTCCATTTTGGTGTGAGAGGATGTGATGAGGTGTGAACACCAACACAACACTAATTGGTGTATTCATTGTTGTATTTGCCTGCTTGTAGGGTCCAGTGGTGGTTTGTGCCTGTTCCCTATGGGATTCTGATCTTCGTCTACGATGAGATCAGGAAGCTGGGCGTCAGGAGAAATCCTGGAAGTAAGTCAGTTTGATCAGACAATCTGGCACCTTTCATGTATAACTCTTTTTTTTAAAAGCATGTGCCATTGTATCAGGTACTCTCTTCACCACTGAAATTAATCAAACCGTATCTTCTTCTGTACCAATGTCAACGGGGTTGGACATAACAAATACGTATATTACCAGCACATTTGTATTTAAAGACCGACGTCATGGAGATTTTATAAGGTCTATTGTTATTCACTACCACGTGTTTCTTGTTTCAACATTTCTCAGGTTGGTGGGACAAGGAGCTGTATTACTGAGAGACCAGCCCAAAGCAGTCGCACTAAAGTTACAAATGTCCCAAAAGGAAATCCATCTGTCCCAGCTACACATTCACACGGTTGCAGTTTGAGTACCACCTCCCAAACACCCTTCTCTGATACTTGCTTAAATGTATGTTGTTAGCTAGTCAATTCCTACTTCCTCTTAATGGATCTATTAGAGTTTATTTTTATTCCACTGCTGTCTAGCCAACATTGTTTGTACAAAATTGTTGATGGTATAAATAATGTAAAAAAATATGGGAATGTTTTTTTTGATGAACATCCCGTCATCCATTTGAATTCGCAAATGTTGAACACATTTTTATTTTATTTTAAAATTATGCATTGTGTTTTTCTTTGAAAAAAAGTGTTTTATGAATTTCAGAATACAAGCCAGAACCCTCACATCTGAATTGGCTAAGGAGTCATCACTTAAGTGCTAATGTCTTTCTGACTTCTTCATGGCCACAATTAATCTTGCTGTCCTATCTATACGTAGAGTTGAAGATAACCTGACAGGGCAACCTTGAGTGTCTAGAAAGGTACCTATTTTAAATTAATAATATTATTATTATTATCATTATTATTATTATAAATGGAAATACCTGCAGGGGTTGGCAACACAACTATGAGTAGAACTAACAGTAACAAACAGGTTTCTATGGAGACGGTCTGTACCATGCCACTGGACATAACCACCATACATATCTAGGAAAACTGTCTTATGCATTATTTTGACTGTGACAAATCAACTTACCTTATATAATAAAGGATTGTTCAAATAACACCTGTGGAACTAGTTCTGGCATATGTACAGTAGCAGACACCGCCTGTTGTAACTGCTGACATTACAAAACAATAATACAACGAGCTTATTGTCCCTTACCTCCTAGTACATTCCTAATCACCAGGTTAGGCACGCACAGGCAATTTTTTAACGAGCTGTTCTGGCAATAGATTGACTATATTTGCATAACCTTTGGAATGCCCAGAAAAAAACAGAGGGGTTAGAGGGTGGAGTCTTGAAACTTGTGAATGCATTAATTAACATAGTTTTCACGAAAAAAAAAGAATCCAGGAACACTTAACTAAGTAAAGCATTAATGACTTCGCAAACGTGGGCTTAAATAAATGAGGTCCAGGTAACACTGTCTAGTTCAGTGGATCTTAACCTGGGTTTGGCGAAGGTCTAGACACACACTGTGTGCGTGTCCGTTCTGTACGGAGGGTTTGGTGAAGGGTACGAAAGGGTTCGGTGAATGCGCGTATGAAACTTGAGGGGTTTGGTATCGCCGACAAGGTTAAGAACCACCAGTCTGGTTTTAGGAGGCACACAACCTGCCAGCAAGAAACATTGATGTGCAATCGGAGTCATTTATTTACAAGACAAAATAGAATAATTTATGGTATATTACATAACATTGACACATCCTCATAATCAATACTGATGCACAAGGTTATCTTGATAAAGACTATTTTGTAACTTGACTTGTGTCTACAAAACTATTCGATAAAAAAAATCCATACCCAAAACAACAGTTTCGAGTAGGATTTGCAGTCTCTTCTCAATATTAAAATAATTGAATACATTGTGGTTAAAAAACTACATACATTTAAAGTCAAATCAGATAATTAAAGCTTTAAATTGTTGATGCAACGCATATAATTCACTCTGTCAGTCACACTCTGTCATGTGGTACAACTATCATTTTATCACTTCAAAAATTGAACATTCATCGTTGCAAAGCAAAATGGCCACTTTTAGAGGACTCAGAGTTTGATGAAGAGCACCCCCGTAACCACGGCGAACCCAAAGAGAAGCATGGCGACCTTCGGCATACGGCTCTGTGGGGAGCTGAGCTCGTGAGGCAGGATCTCCATGAAGGTGATGTAGAGGAAGGTTCCCGTCGCCAGCCCCTCTAAGGTGGACCGGGCCAGCTGGTGCTGTGGGGAGGACTTAGTCTCCGTCAGGGCGATGCCGAGTCCAATACCCAGCGGGGACATGACGGCGAACAGAACGATGCAACCGGCCACCACCGCCCGCTTCATCTGGCCCTGGGCCAACTTGAGGGCCAAGCTGAAGGAGATGATGCTCTTGTGGAGCAGTAGAGCCAGGCAGATCTCCAGCACCTGCTCGTTGTCCTCCTGCAACCCGATGGCCAGGCCCTCGAACACCGAGTGGAGCGACAAGGAGAAGACCAGGACGAACGCCCGCAGTGCGTTGTGACTGCCGAAGTCCACGTGATAGTGGCCCCCCTCGGAGGTCGGACCCCTGAACCCCCTGAAGTCGTCTCTGTCGTGGTGGTGGTGCTGGTGCGAGTGCCTCCGCCCCGCTCCGTCGTTGCCTTGGACACTCGTGTCCGCCAGTAGAGAGCGTCGCTCCTCTGGGGGGGGCGGTGAAGTCTCCCTGAGGGCCAAAATAATCTGTTCCAGAAGCAGGACCAGAAAGAAGCCCATGGCAATGATAAACTCCGGCAGAGGAAACTGGAGCTAAAGGAAGTAGGTGCCATACCATGAATAAAATGTTAAGGCACTTTGTAACATTGCAAAGAAAAGTGCTATACAAATAAAGGTACAGTTAATGTAGAAGCTGATTTGCACATGATCGAATACAAATGACTTGCAAAGTAATGCAAAATCTAATTTCATTGGTTCAAGTCAAACTGAAAGATGCATACGGTAGAAACTGTAGAGACAATTCAACTACAGCATACTAAACATTCGAGATGTATGAATACTTACTGTTATTCCAGCACTACTAAATGCCTCATGGATTCCGGTTAAGTAATCTGGAAGGAGATCCAAGAGACAGGTAGCGAGGAACACTCCACCCGCAAAGCAACTCACCAAACTCAGCACCCTGTGACGGATTTCTGTAATAAAAATCACGGCTTTGAATTTAGGCTGCCCACGCTACGTCCGGCTGATGAAAAAAAACACAATCCATTTAGGTTTTACCTTTGATTTATAGTGCACTATATAATGTTTTGTTTCTAAATGCGTTGAGTATCAGATAATGCACATGTACAGGTTTCAACAGGTATCTACATGAAGTTAATCATGCGCTAGGATACCTACCTGGGTCTACACTGCACCTTCCCACACCCCTAACAATGCACAGGGGGGTCAAACCACAAAGCAGCGTCGTGGACAGAAGAACTACAAGAGCTCCCAGTTTGATCTCGAGGCCTGGAACATGGACTGGGCTGCTCTGCAGTGCAGAGTCCCATCCATGAGAGAGACCAACGACGGAGCTCTTCCTAAAGGTCATGTTTTCTCCCCCAGATCCTCTGGCACTACAGTCCGAGAACAGCACTCAGTTACCAGTCCACTTCCATTCGTTTCTGATGCATATGGGGAGGGATCTGTCACAGAAATGACACATCATTGTGGAGAAAAAAATTGAACATTCTTAACTCCCAATAATATTCTACAAAATGAGAGGGGGAGCCAAGCTACACATAAGGAGAGAAATAATTTTTTTTACATCTTACATACTTTTGCTTTGCTATGATACCACCAAGAAAGATACTAAAAAGGTCTTAGTCAAATGTAACGTTAGACAAGGTAATCATTACGGAAACATAACAAGTCTTTGACGTTCTTGTTTCTGTTACTAATGATTCTTCCCCCAAGACATTCCAGCCCAGACCGGCAATGCCAAAATATGTTCAGTTCATGCCAAGCATAACACAAAGTTCTCAACAAAGCTACTGACTCTTTTTTTATTGCAAGCGTGGTGTGTTTGCTCTTTTGAAACATTACGGCGGTTTAAAAAAATAAATGTTGCCTAATTCTTCCTTACCTTACGGTCCACTGTTAATTTGACGTATTCTTCTACCGCGTAAACTTAGTACGGGTTGCTTTCCTAAAACTTGATTCCGTACGGGAAATAATGACTCAGTTCCCATCAACAGACTTGTCAGCTGATCCTGCGAGGCTCATTCGACTGGAGTCAGAAGGAGGGGCGAAAAAATGCTTACTGCGTGAATGAGATGTCGCTGCGGCTCCAAACCAGATTCAAAGACAGTGCACTATGCACCGGCCATTCAGCTAGGTCAGTTTGGTTCAATCTTGTTGTATTGGTTTAGACAAGAGCAGAAACCAGTAACCTTAACGTAAAGTCGGTGTTGCGTTATGTCAATGTATGGTAAAAAAACAACAACAACAAAAAAAAACGTTTCGATGATATGTTCATGCCGAAATGGCAATCAGATGTTTCAATATAGTTTTTGATTTGCTGTTGTTGCAGAAGTACATAATTCATTATGTATTTCTAAGTTATGAACATTATGCTTTCCCTTTTGGCACGCAGTGGGAAATTATTTGTAAATAGGTCAAGAGGATCCAACATTTGTAATTAAGAATATTAAAGCATCTTGGAAACATTTTGACTGGTCGTATAACGTGAACAACACGGTTAGTGCTAATGGTACAGTCCAAATAGTGGGGTGTTGTGCCTATGGTGTTTAGAGTTTAAATGTGACTACAGTCTTGGTCCAAGGACTTCAGCCTTGCATGACAGGCATTCGTGCCATGGCAATGTGTGGAGTTGTACAAATGAAACGGAGTTTGAATATCTTTAGCCTCGGTATAAGTAACCATTTGGCCTTAACAGCACTTTGGTACTTGATGCCTCAAATTCCAGTACATCTTGATGAAAACTTACTGTGCTGTGATTTTCAAAATAGATGATTCAAGTGTATGATAATAACTTATTATGAAATCATATTCATCATTTATAACAGTGAGACAGAAAAACAACATTGAAATAGAATTGTATACAGGTATATAAAAACAGATAACGAACAGTTGTGCTGGACTCCGTCTCACAGAGTTATAAACAAACTGCTGTGGCAAACTCATGTTCATCTAGATGTTACTTTTATTTTATTTTACAAACTGTAAAATGTTGTACATGTCCCCCATGAGTTAGATACATGGCAAGGACTTGACCATACAAACATGATAGTTGAAGGGGTTAAAAAAACATCACTGATTTCACCACTCGAAGGCGCCGTTGTGTTACTTTCTCAAACTTATGGGGTTGCATGTGTTTTCTAAGTTGGAGTGCGTTTGTCCTCTAAGGGCCACCGTAGGAATCGCTTTCTTTTCAAACATTTCTTAACAAAGAAGTATAAATGGGATCTCAACGATGTAATGGACCACATCATTTTAAGCGATCTCACAGTTTAAACAGTAATGCTGATATTGGTTTGCACTATTTGTATTTACATTTTAAGACAGACCGCAGCTCAGTTAATTGGAAAGTGTTTATGTTGTTTCTTTGTCATGCTAATGTATTTACTGCTCTGCACAATGCTTGAATAATTAAAAAAAAACATGTTTATGTTTTTACCTTATTTTTATAGGAAGCGTTATTTGAACGAACATGTATCTATTTAAACTTTGTTATAGTAAGGCTTTATACATTTGTTTTGGTTACAATTATCCAACAAACTGAGAGTCATAGAGAAATTGTATAAAGGCTCCACCTATTACCAAACATTTTATATTTAGCAGCTTCATTTAGTGACGTAAAAACATTGACTTACTGAAGACTTTGGAAAGCAAAAATAAATTTAATTTAATTTAAAAAATAATGCGTTGCTTTAATCATAATACCTACACATTTTATACGTACTTCTATATTAATGTTTAATATGCTTATTTATTATAGAAGACTGAAGTGAGGGTGTGATATGAAATAGAAATTGTGCGTGCTCCGTAAAACAGGGATTCTGCCCCTAGTAACAAAGCAAAAAAATTTCTTTCCTCGTTGATTGTGATATTAAAAACAACCATAAAAACAATCAAAAGCGTTAATTACTTAGTAACACATTTGGATGCAATAATAGCCCCCTTCATTGAAGTGAGGCGTGCGGGCTAATACGCATCCTCTATGACATGACTATTTTTTCATAAATTTACTTCTTTTTTTTTGCCACCTACGCTTTTACTCAAAATTATTCTTAAATGTATTTTCTTTTCTCTTTTTATTTTTTTTATTTTTTAATATATTTTCATTATTTTAAATAGTAAAAGCTTTATTTCCTATTTTCCTAGTGAAAAGTTTAACCCTTTATTGCAGAAATATTTGGAACCTCGTGGGGGAGTCACATTTCTGAACAAACCACACTATTTGTCCTTCGAAGCTACATTCACAGTCACACTCCTTCATTAGTTACACTTTTGAGATGCACTTGGCTGCGTGGCCACTAGGGGGTGACTGTGACAGTGACAGTGACTCACTCAACCAGAGAATTTTTTTTGGCAGGTGGATCGTCAGCCATTGAAGGCATAGTGTGAGTAAAGCAGTGTCAGCGACAACAAGAATAACTCCTTAAAGTTGTTTGTCTTTGAATCCTCACTGGTTTCCCCCAAGGAAAGATCACTGAAAGTCCTCGGAGAGCAATTCTGTTATTGACCATCATCCCTTTGACTGTAGAATGTCTTTAGTGAACAGCCAATTGATGTGAATTACATAAATATGAATACCATGACACAGACGTCCGATAGTCCGATTTGTTTCTTGATGTTTATTTAAAACAAGGAAAATATTTCAAATGTACCTGCTATGTGTGTTGGAGTAATGAGTGTACACAAACATGTTGCTGAGCACCCGTTAAACATTTCTGATCATATCTCCATTTTCTATTTTCATAGTTATATATATATATGTATACATATATTCATGTATATTTGTGAGCCACATGTACAAAGACGGATGGCAACAAGAGCTAAATCTATTGTAAATGTTACCAAGAGAATTGAAGTGCATATAAATATGACTCATAACAATGTACAAAATGGTTTCTGTGTTGTTTTTTCTCTATTCAATACAGAGACTCGATCTGTGTTGACCAGACACTACTTTCCAAACACCAATCTACTGCACATTTTCCTCTGTCTTCATGTAAGTGAACTGTCTTGATGTGGTACATTTACAACTATCCACCATTCACTATACTGAAATGTATATATTACTACACTTTATTAGTAATTTAATGCTAAATATTACAAACCCCTTTACATTAGCGAATGAATCAATCTCACCAATCTCCCTGATCACTTTACGCTATAGATATAATGTTAGAAAGCAGCGTTACCATGGACATTTAGCAATCTCTATGGCAACTACAGCATGCTCTGATCCTCAAGTCGGTATTACAGGCAGCACAATAGGGAATGTGAGGACCCATTTTTTTTTATCATTATAAACACTAAGACTAATACTAACGATGCATTTTATTTGAGGATACCCGTCAGGAAAGTCACCTTATAGTCTGTAAGGGAAAATGAGAAATCATGCAATTTGACATCATAATAACAATAATGAAGGGAGTTTAGGGTATGAAATCCCATCGGAACATTACTCAAAGCACTGGTTTACAAGGGGAGACAGCTGGACACTCAGTACAAGGGAGCAGTGACAGTTCGTGTGCCTGTTTGTGAAGTTTGCCTATAGGCGGCGTCCTTCCGCCTCTCGAGTTGCTTGGCAAGCCTGGTGTGAACGTGTCATTAGGATATTTTGCTGAATAAAGTATTTTCAGTTTTTTTTTCATTGTGGCTTCCACTCAAAACATGACAGTAAAGCTCATGTTTTGCACACTACCATACATGAAGATTGTGCTTATTGTGGGTTTATACAGACAAACCCTACAATGAGATCAAGTTAGCTAGTTGTCCTTTCGTATGCAGCACCAACAATAATAGTGAAGTATCTAGAAAAACATTTTCTTTTCAAAACTCTGCGTTGTTGTACAAGTTGCCTGTCTTTCTTTCTTCCCTTATAAAACACAAAACCAGTAGTCAAAAGATTCTCATACAAGACTATCGCTTGAAAGGCCAAATGTTAAAAATAAACTTGCAGGTAATTTTGGCATCAGATGAGTGGATCAAGGTTTATGTTAGTTCTGTTACAGTCTTTTCTGCCTTTTAAAGGAAAGAAACTGTCTCAGTCGGGAATTCCTGTTTAAGTAAACACATTGCAATACAATGATTAATGGTTTGGTAGTGAACATGCTAAAAGGTGGTGGTGGGGGGGGGGCGGGATTGAAGGGTACCAACCCTGGGTTTTGTGCCTAACCATAGGCTGTGGTGATGATGTAATATCATGTTTTTAATTTGATATAAATACAAATGATTAAAACACACTTTAACAAGCGTTTTTTTCATTTGACATGTAAATGGTAAAAATCTAAATAAAAAAATCAATATTAGCGCTATTTATGCTGTGCTAAACCTTACTGACTAAATTGTCATTTAGTTGGACAAAAAAAAGTCTTATTGAAAATAAGACAACACTAATTCTAATGATTTGTTGTAGGCTGTCATTCTTTAATTTAGGATATTTGATTTGTTGTGATTCTTTTGTAACAAAACGATACACATTAACACAATCCCACTCTTTTATTTGCACAATATATAAAAAGGCTACAATGTTTGCCTGCTTAATGATTTTACTAAATTCGACATCAACTCTTTCATACATAAAAAACATATTTTTTATAAAAAACAAAACAAAACATGCTCTTGTCAATATTTTGATAGTAACATGAAATAGATTTGCATCGTACTTGATAAAATAAATGCTATCTAAGATGCTAATTAGTTAAACCTTACAATATCTGAAAATCTTTCATTTCAAGATGAATTATAAAAAATAAAAAAAAATAAAAGCTAAAACAAAATTAACAAATCATACCTGAGTTGTTAATGTTAAACGTTTGTTTGATTAAAAAGCATTTTGCGTTTGCGAATAGGCATATGTAGGGCACTTGACTATTTAAAGCGCCTTTTGATGGTAGAGTTAGAGGGGAGCATAGTTAAGAAATGACTCTATCGACGTGTGAACGATATCTCTGTGAAAATCTGTGCAGTTGAAACATGTCAACATCTTGATGGTTAGTAACGGCTTGTCTCATTCCTAATAGCTTCAGTAGGCTTTTGTCACCTGAAATGCCTTCATGACCAATCAAGTGTCCATCGACGCCTCTCTTTCTACTGTAGCCACGACACTGAGCTGACAGGCGTGTAGGTTATTGGATTCATGTATGTGTCGGGGTCCTGGCAGAGGAAGATGAATGGATGAAGTGCGTCGCTGAACGTTTGGCCTGTGAAGGAATGAATGTGTTCCCTGGACCCGGCGTTATAGAAAGAGATTTCCCCTGCTTTGTAATCTAATAATATACCCAATTTATTTGGGGTGCTGCGCAATTGTATGGGTGTTGCTCTTTCGTCCATCGCTAAATACGTAGGCAGCTGGGACTTCGCCTTAGTCAAGGTCCAGAACCCTTTTGAGGGACGTAAGGAAATCTCCCCTTTTCTTTTTGCAGACACACTGGCCACCCCGATGTTCCAGCACACCTTCTGAGAAACATTGATCTCCCAGTAATGTCTCCCTTTACTATAGCCGGTCTGGCCTAGAACAGCCAAAGCCGGATCGAATCGCCCTGGATGGTCCTGGACCAGCCGGGCTGCCTTTAGAATGGACACCGCGGTGTTGTCGGCCGACAGAAGAAGAAAGCCATTGGCTGTGGTAGGGTCCAAGGCCACATAACCTGTCAACAGAAAGTATAGACAATGGTTAACTGGCGTTTCAGTACCACTGAAGATATCCAGAGTATAGGTATACAGTGCCAGTCAAAGGGTTGGACACACTGGTTGAGTTTGTCCAGATTTTTTACTAGCACTAATTCCGAGCAACCACTCAACTTGAAGGTGCACTGTGTACTAGTCTACTAAAACTATGTAAGAATTTGAATCGCAATCATTGCCTCTGTTCTGAGACAGCCTCGTTAGTAAGGTCCAAGTAAGGCAATTGGTTAGTGATTGTGGAGCTTCCAACCATTTAGGAGAGGCTCAATGTATGGCCTAGAGTGGTCATAGAGAGAGCATCGTCTCTCAAAGCATTTGATTTACTGATATCTACCATGAGGTATGTAACCAGCTTAAGAATTGAGTTTAATCTAGTGTTGGTTGTTGTGTAAGTGACCATTGGGAATTGTGATACTAGCCACTATGTTGGTTGAAGACGTTGCATGAAATTAGGACATATATCGAAATGTAATTCAGCCAAAAGGCTGATTGCATGTGAATCAGTTTTTCTCAAATGAAACGATCGTAGCTTACTGGGATGGATTGTCTTGTCATCTTTGTCTTCCTGTTCGACCACTTTGCTCTGAAGATCTGAAAAGAGAGAGCCTTCTCTTACAAAAAGCAATATCCTGCTTATGAATGACTGGTTCAGAGAACTTAATAGAATTTCGGAGTAATGTTATAGGGCCTTACCATTGACTCGTATTTGAAGTCTCTGATTCTCCTCTCTTAACCCTAAGATGAAGGGGTAGAAACTTAATGCACGTCATCAGAACACAGTACACTGTGTGTGTGTGTTAGTGATGAAACATTGTCTGTCTGCTGTCTATCCCAGACCATGGTTTTCCATTGTAGGGTTGAAGAACTCTGGCGTCGTATAAGAGACTCACCTCTCTGGTCTGCCTCCAGTTGTTCAACGTCTCTTGTCTTTTCTTTGAGGTCTTGCTCCAGAGAGATGGACGCGGCCTCCTCCTCGCGCAACTTCGATGCTAGTCGACGCACCTCTCCCTGGCTTCGCTCAAGCTGTGCTTCTATATCTGCGCAACGTATTCGTGTGTTCATATTACCTTCGGCCATTACACTCAACTCGTCCGTGACCAAAAGACGTCGCAAAACGATGGTAAAATATTACGTCTTACCATTGCATTGATCCCGGACCTCAGCACAATCGTTGTTCTCCAGTTCTGAGGTAAAAACACAAAACAAATCAATCAATAAATAAGTAAATAAAAAGGCAGACACAACAGCTTGTGATTATTAGCACGGCTATGATGTACTGTAACGTCAAATGTAACCCAAAAAAAGTAATTGCGCTTAAGTAACAGACCTCTATTCCTGGCTTCCAGCCTTGCATTTTCCTTCTCCTTCGCCTTAATCTGTTTCTGCAGTGCTGAGGAAAGAGAGACATGTATGTTTGACTAAATTGAACATATTTTCTACAAAACAAGGAGTGATGACAGAATAGTTTTCAGTCAAGACAACTTCCGATAGGTTTGAAGGTTTATCACAATAACGGGACAATACAAGTTTGGAGTCAAGGGTCCGCAGCTCTGAAATCATTCCCCGCCCAAGGCCATATTCACACTCAAGTGAAACCATGGGTAGGGAGCAGATATACGCAGATTCCCCCTGACAGATGCTTAACAATAGAATAGGTGGAGACGGGTAGAGGTGGGTGGGGGAGCGGCTAGCAGAAGTATAATATGTATGCAGCTGTGCATTGATGCATTTGTAGGAGCCAGTGTGGTGCGGCAGGCAGCATGCAGCGTTTGTAGGATGAGAACGAAACTTCAGGTTTTAGAAGAGCCTGTTGAACCAATGTGCTTGTGCGACTGGTTGATTGCTTTTGTCTGAGTTGCCTACCTGGACTAGCTCTGCTATGGCGTAGCTTCATGTGATCACTCCCTATTGTAATTTCGTTATAAAAGCAAAATACACACCTTTAACTTCTTCTGAAGCTGCCTTTTTGGCTTCAGATGCTTGTACTTGGAGCTTTTTTAGTTTATTCTTGTGACCAGTAATTTCCAGCACTGAAAAAAAAATAGATTCGAAATTAAATTAGAAATAAAATAAGACATGCAAATGAATAATTGCATACGTGACTACGCACTCTTAGTGTTTACATCTGATTACCTATCTTCAAAACGAATATTTCAGCCAAACAAAACGATCACAGTGTAAGTATGATGTAATTTAATAATTAGCCTACATACTTAAATCAGCGGTGCTGCTGTCCACGTCCTTAAGTAGAGCCGCAGAGTCCTGATACTGTTTCGTCTTGAGTCTCAGTGACCTCTGGAGCTCTTAGAGAAACAAATCCAAAGCAATTAACACGATGGAAGAATCGCATTCATGTCTGTGGTTGCGCTAAATACGGTGTGTTTACCTGCAATCTTGGCATCTTTAGCTTGCTCGAGCTCTGTTAATTCCCTTTCCAAACGCTTCACAGTTTCACGAAGCTCCATAATTTGTGGAGCTAGAATGAAACAAAATGAAAACAAATTGGACTTTAATATACATGACCATATAACGCCAATGTTGCCAAGATTCTCAGTTTGACAATAGCGTTCAAACTTACTCAGGTCGGCAGCATTAGCAGTACTCCTCTCCAGGTCTTTTGTCTTGTCTGCTAACTGCATTTTCTTTTCTTTCAGCATATTGGACAGCTCTTTCATAAGAAAATACATAATACATACAAACATTTATAAATAATTAAATACATACATTAATAACCCTTTTATGGCTCTCGCTGTGTGTCTAGATGTTAATATTGCTTTTTATTTATTTGTTTTACTCGGGAAAAATTACTTTCTATCTCTTCTGTTGACATTAGTTGAAGCTCTTCTGTTTGCTTCTTCAACCACAACATTTCGTCTTGAAGTGTCATGATCTTTAACACTAAAGGAGTACCAAAAAATATGTGAATACTACTGGTTACAAATAACATTATGAAACTTGTAACCTCGCCCATGAGCACGGCCTTCCCAACTCACGCAAATTAGTGTTCCCGTCCTTTTCCTCCTCAATGCCATTAATCAAAGCATCTCTTTGTCTTTCAAGCACTGTTAACAAACACAGGTAATTACAAGATATTTATGAGCATGTTTACGGAAACATGTCATAACGTAAACTGTACATTTCAAGACGGCCTTTGAAAACATGAAAATGTAATTTACCTTGACAACCATAAATGTGTATTGTTGCTAAGTTGCAAACTCACTCACCCTCGACAAGGTTGTAGTTTGTGTCATTTCCATTCTGCAATGCGGCAATTTCAGTGTGTATTGCAATGATTCTTAGAACTAAAGTTTTCAAATAAATAGTTAGAGGTACAGTCATAATTCTATAACACAAATGGCATAGAAAACACTGTGTGAAAGATTGGGAAAGTGAGTGGGACTGTCCAGAATGGTCTTAAACTATTTTAAGCCATTTCTAGATAACAAGAAATATCAATTGGCCACTACGTATCTGCGGTAAGCACTATGATATATGGGGTCTCTCAGGGGTCAGGTTTGGGGCCTTCTCTACTTAGCCTTCACATACTCTTGCTAGGCCAAATCATGCTACATAACCATGTCATCTAACCATTCGGCAGATAACACTCGATGACTGAGTGACGAATCTTGCTGTCATTGTTAACTCACATCGACATTTCAATTGCCACATCCACTTTATAATAAAATCAGCATACTATCACCTCAAAAAACCTAGCAAGAGTCAGGTGAGATGACTCATGCTCCAACCAGACTTATTCATGCCTTCATAATGAATAGGCTCAACTACTCTAACGGTGCTTAGATATCTGCAGCTTGTCCAGAACGCTAATAGTAGACTTTTAACAAAGTTGATTTATAAGGCCCAAATGTTAAATTTAAAACAATTTGAAGTTTAAATATTAATATTAAGGATAAGCGGTTCTGACAATGGATGGATGGATATTAATATTATTAGGCCAAATTAGGCTACATCACCAAATCACCTACCAGATGACGCTTAATGAAGACTACATGCCAATAGTAGACTTTTAATAGAAAACAAATTATTATTAACATATTCCACCAATTCTCAAATCTCTTTACTGGTTCCAAGTGTGTCGGAGAATATATTTTAAAATATGATTGCTGCCCTGATTTGGGGCTGAAATACCCTGACATGCTAAAACAGCGTGAGCCATTTAGACCCTTAAGGTAATTTGTAACTGCTATCCACACCCTGTCTAGTTAACTCAGAAAAGAGGAGGCGGGGTTGCTATGCAACAATTAGCTGGAATCAACAGAAGATCGAAGACTTGCTCCAAGCCTAACTATTTTTAAATCCAGATAATGAAAATATATATGCTCTTAGTAGCTTTTTGCAATTGAAATTGTATTTGAATTTGTAGAATAACCATTCTGTCATTGGGCTTTGGTGTCAACAAAATGTCGTTATGGTAATAAATATGGCATTCATATTGGGACATAAACATTGGTTATTTCATCTGAAAGGTTGTACTCACGTCTCTGGGGTTGAGTACTTTTATCTTCCAGTTCTTTGGTTTTTATTTCTAGGGCTCTGGTCTTTTCATTTAATTTGTCCTGGAGCTCTGAGAGAACAGCACATATTCACAACAATCTAAATAATTACTATTCATTTTATTTCATAACAAAGAAACTATGGGAGCAGATATTTACCACTAATTTTGGCCTCGGCCTCTGGACTCATTATTTGTTTCTTAAGGTCCTCCACTTGTCCAGTTAAAGTTGAGACCTGAACGACTAGACAAAAAAAAACACATTCAAATCAGTAATTTGACCTCACCAGCTTTTGTTTTTTTTCCTGAAATGAGTTTTTTTTCTACCATGATATGTTATTATATATCATATTTTATATTATTACACTACGGTACTAACTGTAAGTTGTTCCAATAAATTTGCATCACGCTCACCAAGTGAACCAACTGTATCGGATTTTTGCTCCAATTCCTTGACTTTCCTATCCAAGTCAGTCTGTAGACCTGTGAGACAAACAAAATTCTCAGAAAAAAATTGGTAGTCCAACCAAACTGGTTGTCAGCCTGCTGTCAATTCAAAACTCAATATCGTAAAATAATTTTCACGTAAGAAAAAGACACTAACTTTCATAGCTTTCCTGGAGTCCAGTACACTGTTTCTCACGTTGTGTAAGCCGAGCTTGGAGATCTGTTAAAAAAAAATATAGAAAACATTAAAATAAATAGAATCGATGTTAATTCAAATTAATACACAATGGGTTCTGGATCACTGAGCAACAACATCGTTGGTCAATAGAAATGTCATAGGAATTAAATGTACCTTTAATTTGAGCCTGAGCCAACAAGTTCTCCTCCTCTCTAATCTTCAGATGTTTCTTCAAATCTGCAAAAGTTTCAGTCTATTGTTAGCCTTTTCTCTAACGCTCACAGATAGTGGTAGGAAAGTACAGAGGAGATATGAATTATCTCCAGGGCCTATAAGTCTCTGCTTCCACTGGGTTAACCCCCTTTGTCTCTCAAATATCAACAAACAACACCAGAACAGACCTGATTTCTTCATTTAAAACTTTTTTTTTCGTTTTTTTTACTTTTGCCTTTATTTTTTATCGGCGTACAACCAATTAGTTTCCTCAGCTCCCCTGGATGCAATGTAAAAAGCTTACTTGTCTTCCCCACCGAAGCAGACTTTAGTACAGAAATACCTAAATCTGTACATTGAATAAAAACATTGAGTATACTTGGTGGGTCACTCACCAGCAACAGTGGTTGAGGATTCCGCCCCTGTCTTAGCCAATTCATTCTGTATTATTCTGAGTTGCTTCTGTAGGCCAACTATTTCCAGATCTATGACAAGCAAGAAAAAGAAGTCTGCAGTTAATTTTGGAAGACAAACCACACAAATCATCATGCACAGAAGTTGAAGGCTGCACGCTACATCAGTAATACCAATAATATATTGATAATGTTCCTGTTCAACAACAAAAAAAGCATCTCCGTTCAAGTCATTTAAAGTACGTAGTTTCTCTTTACAAATAAAGGAAAGTTATTAAACGAACTTAAATGGCACTTACTTAGCTTGACATTCGCAAAATCCTGGTTGAGAAGTTGATTGTTGAAACCCTGCAGTTCCTCCTCTTTGGTCTTTAGCAATTCTGTCAACTCTGAGGTCAACACAAAAGTCACCCCCCCCAAAACAAATAAAACATTTAAACAACAAAACAATAAAACAACACCATTTGTTGCATGAAAACACATACATCCGTTACCTTGAATTCTTCCCTCGGGAGTTGATATTTGTGCTTCTTTGATGGACTTCTGGAGGTTATCTATTTCAACAGTGAGTTTTGCAACCTGAGGAACTGGAGGAACCAGATTATGTTGTAAATTTTAATGAATTGAGAATCAAACAAGAAATAACATCTTATTCAATAAATACATTATAATTACATGCAAAATAAATTTATTTTTTTTAAATGTATATTCTCACTGAGTTCACTGTTGTTCCCTTTGCCAGTTTTCAACAGCTGGAGCTTCCCCTGCCTTTCCTCGATCTTTGCAGCCAACTTTTGCGTCAACTCTGCCAAAGACACGGCATTCTTCACACGGTAGAAATACTCCGCGGACTTGACAGTGTAAAAGCTAGTATCTTTCTACAGTCTTAAATTGCCTTCGAGAGAGAAGCATTGGATAAATGTGCACATCCTGTACCTGGTAATTGAGATGCAGATTTTCCTTTGAGGTCTGACAATTGTTTCTTTAAGTTTTCAACCTGGTTCTCGAGTGTAAAAATCTTTAGCACTGAAACCCACAAATACATTTCTCCAGTTAACACAACTCATTAGGATATAAAGCTTGTACATTTCTATGAGTGCAATTAATAAGAGTCCTACCCACTTACTCAGTTTTGTGTTGTCCGTGCCCTTTTGCACTAATCCAGTGATCAAACCGTCCAGCTCTTTTTGCAGCTCTGCAAAAGTATGCATAGGTTTACATAGACATGTTAGCAATGGTCAAAGGTGAAGTATAGTGAAATGCTTACTTTCAATCTGGTCAGAGTTAGTCCCGTTGGTAGTTTCCCTCTGGAAATCCCACAACTCAGATTGATGCTGGATTATTTGCAAGACTGAAACAAGCACACGCACAAACACACAGCATATATTTAACACAGGTGCTTAGCCGCCTTCTGCGACAGATAAGACCGCATGTGACACTTTATGAAGGCGTACTAACGCAGGCTACGATCGGGAGTTAGGTCGCTGAGTTCTGCGTCCTTGTTCTGAAATTCTTGGTTCTTCTCCTTCAGTTCTTTCTCCAACTCTGAACAAAGAGCAGGTCAAGCACCATTGACGTGTCATTATTATCGTATAATATGCAACAACAGGAAAAACAGATTCCATATTTGTAGAGTCAATTTCACATGTTTACACTCACTGGTGATCTTGACTTGGTCGTCAGTTGAGTTGATTTGCGTTTTCAGTGCTTTGATGTCTTCGTTGAGCTCTATAAGTTGCACAACTGGCATAGCCAAACACGGGAAATATGATCAGAATGAACAATGGTCATTCATAGACAGGCAAAAATTCAACTGCAACATATCCACATACAGTAGACCGGACTACATCAAAGTTCAAAAGTTCAAAGTGTTTTATTTGTCAAATGCACAGTATAATACAGGATCACTCTGAGGAAAGAAATTCGTATGACAAGGCAGGCAACAACTACGTAGAACAGTGCCAAAATATCCATACCAGAAATATAAATAATACAAAAGTAACTAAGATATGCATACCCAGTGCATAGTTAGAGTTGCCTCCAATTCTTTTCAGTTCTTCTATCTTTTCATTGAGTTCAACTTTTAGATCTGAAAGTTCGATGTACACACTGTAAACACTCACCCATCGCTTTTCCTTTACAACGTATACACTTATGAGAACACCCCACGTGTCAATAAAACAATTCTCACCCTGGTGCTCAGCCTCAAGTCCAGAACACTTTAGCTGTTGTGTCTTCAATTGTTTCTCTAAGTCTGTCATTAGGGAACGACAGCTGTTGTTTATTGACACTCTGAAATCATAATTGGGGATTATATAGGTTAAAAAAAATCTGACTAACCTTTGACCTTGGACCATGCTTTTTGGCATTCCTTCTCTTGAGTTTTGAGTTGTTCCTTAAGAGCTAAAATTCAAATCAGTCATTTTAATTGTCAACAGGAACCACTCTCAGAACAGGAAGTGATGTGGGTCTGAATTAACTAGTGAATCCTGAATCTAGACAAACTCACCATTCATTTCATTGGAAACACTAAAAGACTCGTCGCTTGGTAAATCGCGAAGTTCTTTCATCAGGGCGACAATCTGCTCAACTGAACAGAGAACAAATGGGATCTCCTTAAATTCAATTTACAGCCAAGTATTGGTCAATTCACACATTTTTACGTTGTAACTTGAAGTGTAATGTTGTCCAATTCATAATCGTCACTCACTTAGTTGTGCTTGAGTGCCACCCTGCTTCTGAAGTAGTTTAATTTCTTCCTCCTTGGCCACCAGATTGATTCTTAGCTCTAAGAGAGATTGTCTTTAACTGTTAACTGTCCATATGCAGGCCAATTGATATGAACATAAGAAACCATATTTATCCGAATGTCAGGTAAATAATTTCTAAATGTGTTTTTTATTTTTTATTTAAGACTGTATCAAAGGTGCTATTAACCTGCAATTATGGCTTCAAATGAACCCCTGTGTTTTTTCAGGGCGTTTCTCATGGCATCTATTTCCAGCTGCAGATCTCTGATCTCCTCCGCTGACAGAAGAAAGAGGAGGATGGCTCATTACATTATAATAAAGTCATGGAAATGGCATGCACGGTCTGCCACCACAGTACATTTCAGAGTGGCAGGTTTCAATGCAGAGGTGAGCTGAAGAACTTACTCAGCTCAACGTTCTCGTCGTCTTCCAGCAGTAGCATGATCTTATCTTTGAGCAACTCATTTTTCGCCAGCAATTGTTCCTTTAGATCTGTCGAGACAAAGGTGTTGTGTAAGAGATAGATCCAGAGTGTTCTCTGCGAAGGATGTTCACCTTTTATTGCTGATATGTTGCAAAAGCGTTGGCAAACTATGTATAACAGTACATGTCACGGAAGCCACACCATCCTTTTGTGGCTCACCTGAGGTCTTATTGGAGGAAAGTGCCAGGTGATGTGCAATCTGTTTCTGTAGCTCTGCAATCTTATCCTTTGCAGAGATGATCTCAAACACTGACAGATCAACAGAGTGAATATAAAACCAATGTGGGCGAGAAAACGCACCATGTTATGATTTGATCAATCTCTAAACATCGGTCAACAAACCCACTGACCAAATTTGGAGTCGCCACTCTCCGAACCCAGTTTTTTCCTCATGTCCTCTAGTTGTGTCTGCAGCACTAGATTGAAGTAGAGGCAATTAGACAGGTCTGATGGGAATGAAATGCGTCTTATTAGGGGCGCATGCGTTCAGGGGATGCTAACGTGTGCAGGGAAAGAACGTGAATTGACTTGCTTTTCAATTGAGAAACATATTCTGAACTCTCCAGTCCTGTGTTTGTAGTCCGCTCAAACTTCCAGATCTCGCTTTGTTTGTTGACAATCTGAATAACTGAGTGCACAGGAAACAAGGTCCATGAATCAGTTGAAACTGACAGGATCATTGTGTGTCACGGGACTTTCAGAACTTCAAAATATATCGGAATGAGGTCGGAAAATTACTGAGCTGCCAGTTGCTCTCGGTTCTTTCCAGCTGCTGCTTCTTCAATGTCAATTCCTTGTCCTTCTTTTCCAGATCTTTTTGTAGCACTAGGGGAATACAGTCATGTTTTATTCATATTCATATTATATTATTTCATTATTATATCATCCAGCGTCTTTGAGTGTTTTGAAAAGCGCTCTATAAATATAACGTGTTATTATTGTTATAATTATTATTATTATTGTATTGTGATTTCAAGAGTCTTATTAACATGGATGAGTAATCAGTTTCACACATATACGAAATGTGCAGCAGCAGCTACATCGGGTTTTACAGTAGCTTGTTGACTGTGTGCCTTCTTCTTACTGAAGGAGTGTAAACAGCACCACTCACCTGTGACCCTGGTGGAGTCTGCAGCATTTTCTCTCAGAAGATTGACTTCATTTGTCAGCTGAGTGATTCTCAAAGCTATGGCCAAAGAAATTAAGAATATTATAATTATTGAGAAACCTTCAATCCCAGTCAGTTATGATCCTCCGAAACGACACAAAAAAGAGAATATTTACTATCATGGAACCATAAGGGTATTTCTAGATTCAATCCAGAAATATATATTGAGACTTTTTATACTTTAAGATCTGATTAAAGTAAAATGACAAAAGAACATTTGAATGTGGTATAAGGAATTTAGATTTGAACTTGATCCTAAATGTTTCTTAGCTGTCTTCCACTTCAGTATCAATTTAGTTGAATGAAACAAAAAACAAAATCAACACGTGCCAACACCTATTATGGAAAGTGTATTTATGGAAAGTCCTTCTAAAACTCACCTAATTGCATGCTTGTGTAATATGCAAATGTGTATCATATAACAAAACACCTGCAAACGGACCATTGCACGTTAAATTATGTAATAACACATGGCTGAGTATAGCCGTGGCTTTACTTACTCAAGTGTGTGTTGTTGCTTGAAATCCTCTCCAGTGTACCCATCAGCCGCTCCAGTTGCAGCTGAATGACTGACAATATTCTTTGGTCATGTTTCGAGTTCACCAAACCACAAACACTTTAGAATTTTACACAGTTGGCCGTGTGTGTGTGTGTGTGCATGAGTTATAGTGTGTGTGTGTGTGTGTGTGTGTGTGTGTGTGTGTGTGTGTTTGTGTGAGTCATAGTGTGCCTGTTTGTGTGTGTGTGTGTGTGTGTGATTTCATTGATTTGTGTCTGTCAAAGGTCAACGTCCTTACTGCCTTTTTGAGTTGCTGCTCCTTCATTGCAGGCCGCGAGCTGAAGTTTCAGCTCTCTCACGTCGGACCTGAATCCAGCCACATCTTGCACTGTGACAAAAGGTTTCAATTAGTTCAATTAGATGAACGGTTTATAAGTTAGAATGGCAAAATGTAACGAAAAAGATGGGTGGATACAGGTAAAGGAATCCAGTCATGGCAACCAGGAAGCATGGCCGTTCGGTCTAGCGTCTGAGGTAAGGAATGGATGCCAGCCTCTAGCTTGGTCCTGGCTAGCGAATCTTCGTAGACCTTTCGTTTTCTTGTGTTCTTTTGCTAGACAGTGGTCTTCCTCATACCTCAGCCTTGTTTCCTTTTACTTTGGCGTTGCTTGTGCTTCGTCATCCCTCTTGGGTGTTGAATAAATAGTTGCGCACAGCTCCGTGAACACGGCTCATATCGTCACAGTGCACATTTGAAACAGCCGTCACCTGCCTGGTGGATCGTCCCTCTCTGTGTGCTAACCCAACCGGTTCCTCTCAATGTCTTCCTGTAAATCTGCCCTCACCGTTATTCCAAATGAAATCTAACCATGCCAAGGACCTCTCATAAAGAACTGTTTTGATTTGAGACATTCAAAGAATGGGGATTTTCAGAGGGGGGTTTCTATCGGAGTGACAGAAATGTAAACCTTAGTGGTATGCACAGTCTTAAATAAAGGGGGGTCGGACGTTACACTAAGACAAGCTGGAATTGAATTTGGTGGGTGTGTCGTTTTATTAGGATACAGATTGCACTACTGTATTCTACTCCACAAAACGTTGGTGTACTTTAAGTTAGGACGTGAGGACTTAATGGTTAACCACCGGTCTGTTTGTGGGGCGGGAGTCTAAATACTCACAGAGTTTGTTGTTTGTTTTAGTTTTCTGTACGAGCTGCCTGTTGGTGAACTCCAGTTGCTCCTTGAAACCTGCAGAGAGGAAATGGTTTATATCGCAAGTCCAGATCAGATTTTTTGCCCAAAAAAGTCACAAAGTGTTCCTTTTTTTTAAAACAGAGATAATGTCACCCGTGCATGGATATTAACAAGTATCAATGCTATGCATAACCAAACACTCTCAAAATTGCATGTGACATGTATAACCACCAATAAGACAAATGATAAATTACAAGTGGTCATCTAAACATCCTCGTTTTGGCATGTCACAATTGGTTACTACACTCCTGCTCTGCCTCTGGGTGCCTCTGAGAGCATTAGAGGTTGGTGTTGTAGTTTTCCCTGGTTCTTCTTAGTCTACTCCTACTCTCCCATGGTCTGCCTTCTGACACTTGATGTGGCCTAATGTGCTTCCAATGAACCTTTAGCAAGGTTTTAAAAACAACAACAAAATACTTACCAGCACAAGTTTTAATCTGGATAATCTGGGATTGAAAATAGTGAATTCATATTAGTCATCAGAATATAATAATTGAGATACAATTCCAAGGAATGTTCTGGGTTCATATATGCGGTCAGAAGGTTTTAAAATTGCGATGTTTGCGATCATAAGCAATGGATTTGCAGGGATGTAATAAGAAAATATATAATTGGGTTCTGTTGCTGACAAAAAATACATACCGATATATTGACATTTTCAGGTTTAATTCCCTCTGGTATTGTTATCTGAAGTAACAATGAACAATGCAAAAATGTATTCCTAGAACTACTTGTAGCGAACAAAACCACCCGGCAAATTGGCAATATATAATAAAACAAATTTATAATAATGAATGTACTTTAACTGAATGAAATTTAAACTTACGTTGAATATTCTTGTTTGTAGTTCAGAATATCGCTTGTGGCGTATGGGGGCATTTGAATCTTCCAGAAAAACTGAGGACATTTTTCAAAATACATCGTCAACATCATTCGATCTAAGCAATAATCCAATGTGCCAGTAGTGCATCCCATAGAATGAAACACAACAACCAGCAAACAAGGTCGTTGTATACATTGGTGTACAGCACATTGCATGAACAACGAAACAATATCCAAAACGTTAACTTACCATTTCGATTGTAAGACGGTTGGTATAAAGACAACAAGAGCACCAAAGCTAGATGTGAACCCGTTGCCATATTTTTAGTTCTGCCCTTTGGAATGTTGAGTCCACTCCCGACAATACACCAGTTTAAAAGTATAACAGTCATGCATTCTTATATACTTGACCGATTCTTGTTTGTTTCCGATTCCCATTAAGAGAAAGGGTATAGGGTCAACATTTCGACATCTCAAAACGGGTGTTTCTGATGAATCCATCGGGGTGTAGGTTCATGACGGAGATCTGAGCAAACACGCTGACACAGGAGATCACAAAGTTTAAACAATCACGTAAGGCTTTAGAAAGGGTGTTGCATATGCATTTGAAAACTCATACTTGAACATGAAAGTATATAACTATAATGCTTGATAAATATTAAAAGTATGCATAAACTTCAGATTTGACAAATATCAAATGTTATCAAAAAGAGAACGTGTCCAATTTTACAATTGTTTTATTGTTTTTATTCTTGTTAATTTTATTGGTATAAAACGCTCTTTATATTACTACTTTATATAT
>JAVQJS010007051.1:0-33511 GCA_036024795.1 Galaxias rostratus | reverse complement strand
TTTATGCCATTATAATGGTCTCTCTCTCTCTCTCTCTCTCTCTCTCTCTCTGTCTGTCTGTCTGTCTGTCTGTCTGTCTGTCTGTCTGTCTGTCTGTCTGTCTGTCTGTCTGTCTGTCTGTCTGTCTGTCAATATAGATAACACTTATGTGCTGTCCCACTACAAGACCGAGCTGTGTAAAAAGCCGCCTCGCCTGTGTCGTCAAGGTTACGCCTGTCCATACTACCATAACAGTAAAGACAGAAGGCGCAGTCCACATAAACATAAATACAGGTAAACTACTGTTTACTTATAAGATTTCGACGGAAGAGGATTAAAGTTTGTGAAGTATGTGAAGTATGAGTCTGTGCACCTGTTCTTCAGAGCATTGCCATGCCCAGCAGTGAAACACAGTGAGGAGTGGGGGGACCCCAGTAAATGTGAGGGGGCGGAGGGATGCCAATACTGCCATACACGCACAGAACAACAGTTCCACCCAGAGGTTATTGGCTTTTTGTAGTGTGTGTATGCACACAATAAGCACCGTTTGAAACATTTCCTCATACCTGCTCAATTATGATTATCTCTTACTTGTAAATGGTAAATTGATATAGACCATGGGTTTGAATCTAATCACGTCTTGATAACATTGAGTGACGTAAGCCCGTTGTCTTCACCCAGATTTATAAGTCTACTAAGTGCAACGACATGCAGCAGTGTGGCAGCTGTCCCAGAGGGCCCTTCTGTGCCTTTGCACATGTCGAAAGTAAGTTTAAAGCTTAATCCTAATATTCAAATTAAAGTTGTAGGATAGTACGCAGATTCTACACTATTTGGATTTTGAATAGAGGAACAATGTTTTTATGTCCCACATTTCCATTGGGATTTTTCTCTTTGTGTCTCATGAAGCTATTCTTCACTATGTGTGCGATTCATAGAGCCATTTGAGGAGGAGCTGACATTCCCCACCCCCAGCTCCCCACCTCCCCCTAGACCTCCGGACCCCAACGCTACCCCGGAGGGCCCCTCCAGTCCCGTGGGCCCCAGCTTCAGACAGAGGCTGGGGTCCATGGCGGAGAGCTTCTCACCCTCTGGGGGAGCGTGCATGGCAGAGCAGGGGCTCCTGGGGAGGGTGATGTCCCTGTATGAGGATGTTGGTGACCGAGGTGAGCCCCTGAGCCCCTGGGCTGGGGAGGGTGGCTACGGCAGAGCCCCTGGCTTCGAGAGGGAGGACCAGGTGAGAGGGCCGGACATGATTGCTTTCCTTATGTTCGTACCAATTGAATAGGAATGACACGGTATAGATACACTTTTTATGAAATCAGCTGTGTCCCTACTTACCTTTTAGTTTGACAAGTTGATCAATATCACAATTATGAGTGTCTGTCTAGTAATGAGTTATTTATATCAGTAAGTAGGTAAATATAGCACATTGACAGACAGGAGTTCTGGCTAACGTGGCTCTGTCAGAAGTGAACAGATTTGCGGTCTGTCCTATTGTTCTGAATCTGCCATCTCAACAAGGTAAACCTGCTCCTTCTTACAGCAATAGGTTCGACCGCAAATCTGTTTAATTTCTACACAAGTGAAATACAGAAGATACAACAAATAACACAGCTTTAGAATGTTCCTATGATGTATTCTGTCTCTTGTGACAGAGCGGTGCTAGCTGTAACTACAGGCTAAAGTCGTGCTAAGCAAGGCTACTAATTACTTATCTACTTTCCTAAGTAACAAATTATTGAACTTAAAATCATAACATTGATATTGAACATCTCATTAAGGGCAAGTAACCTAACTTATTTAGCAAAATGTTGAAATCCCTTTATTTGGTGCTCGCTGATATACATGATCATGTGTTTTTCAGTATCAGTAAGTCATCATACAGTTATGATTTCAGACTAAGCATAGGAGTTTTGCGTTGGAGCCACGCCATAGAGAATTTGCATCAGCTCATAGTAAACAGGTAGGTACAGAGGCTCCCTATCCGTAATAATCACAAAGATGCACTACAAAAGCTATACTGTTTGGAATACAGAAAAGCAACAAGTCCTTTGTTGAGTCCTCCCACTTGCATTGCTCCCACTACAGGATCTGCTAGTGTTCTTGCCGGTGGGCAGTCCCCTGAGCCTGTCCTCCAGTATCCCGTCCAGCTTGGCAGCCACCCCGCCCAGCCCTGCCCCTTTGGGGACCCCAGGACCAGGCCACTCGTCGGGCATGAATGCCAATGCCCTACCCTTCTACCCAACCAGCGACACAGTGGAGTCCGTCGTGGGTGAGTTTCCGTACTACCCGAGCCACCTTTCCTTCACGTCACCCTGTCTTTTCCACAAGGCGATTTGACCCCACATCGGGATTGTTGTTGTGCAGAGTCGGCTCTAGATGATCTGGACCTGAGTGACTTTGGCATGTCTGCTCTAGAGAGAAGCCTGGACAACAGCGGTGCTGGCCTCATGCTGGGTAGGCTGGGAGCTCACGGACACACACAAGTACATGTTACACCACCAGTAGTCATCTGTGCAACCACACATATTTTGAACCATATCTGGAACAGGCAACATGTCCACAAACACAACTCTTCCCATTTGATGACTAACCGTTCCGTCGTTTTCCTAGGAGGAAACCAGCTGCAGAGCTCCGCCCCTGTCAACATTCCAGGCTCCCTCAGCAGCTCCGCCCCTTTCAGCTCTCCCTCGCCTTCCCCTCCAATCAGAACACATACCTCTCCATTCTTTTCCACCCACCTATCACAGCCGTGTCAGTCAGAAAGCAGCTTCCTGGGGCCTGCTCATAGCTCTTTAGGTTTGTAGAACATCTTAAAGAAATCGTATTTAAAACCATTTAATCATTTTTGCGAGGTTTTCACTTTCCGTGATTGTTTACATCTATCTTATCTCTAACTATAAAACACCTTAACCATTCACGTAATGGGACAGACATCGCTTTTAGGAGTCTTGACTGTGCATCTGATCCCCCTGCAGGTCTGAACGGTATGAGCAGTAGTATCTGGGAGCACCTCCCCTCAGGCCGGGGGTCTCCCTGCACTCCCCCTACCCTGATGCCCACGGGGTCCAGCCTGGACACGGGCCGGCTCAAGCAGGAGCTGGACGACGCCCACCGGACCCTCAAGCTCTGGGACCACAGTTGGAGACACACGGCACAGGTAGCGGGATCCCTTTACGATGGTGTGTGGTCACACTATTCTTTTCTTCTGCTTTTTAGTGACTGTAATAGATTGCCCATAGCATGGCGAGCTCACCATGACAGTGGTGTGACCCGGGAAAGAGAGACCTTTGTACTTGTTTAGAGTTGTACCTGCACTTCCCTAATTCACTCATCAAAATCATTAGAGCAAACATAAATGTTTTGGGTCTGAAATTACATGACCCTCTTTCTCCAAGACATTTTGAAGTGTCAAGGTGACTGTCAACTCAGCTCTCCCCTCTACTCTCTTCTCCGTGTTGTCTTCCAGTCGTGGGCTGCACTGAAGGCAGACGCGGAGGAATCTCACGCCCTGGCCAGTCGTCTGTCCGCGGAGGCAGAGCAGGCCCGGCAGGCTGAGGAAGAGGCCCAGGAGCAGGCCTCCCTCCTCCAGGAGGCGCTGGAGAGCCTGAGGAGTGGAGACACCCCCCACCTGGCCTTGCACCAGCTTCAGCAATTGAACCGCCTGCCCTTGGACTCCATTCTCAGCCTGCAGGCACAGCTAAGCACATGCTTACGCACTGTGGACCAGGTAAAACAGTCAGAATGGTAGCAGGACTGTAGAATAGGCACCTTCTCTATTGCATCAGTTGAAATCGGAGAAAGGCGCTTGGAGTAGTGCTGTTCAGAGTTGTTCTCACAAAGACAGTTTTGTTCCCACAAACCTCACAGACTTGACCGCGTGTCCCTTTCTGTTGTCCACCTAGGTGGTGTACAGGAAGCAGAGGCAGTGCTGTGTGTCGTGTGGGGAACAGGGCGTCTCTGTCTCCCTGTCCTGTGGCCATGGCCTGCAGTGTGACGGCTGCTCCAGCTCCGCAAAGTGCCCCCTGTGCCAGGAAGACCAGACGCCAGAGCAGCAGCTCTCCTGACCAGGCCTGCGACTGACCACAGCCTAGGCCGCATTCACACTTATTCCAGACCAGACCAACTCGCCTCGTAGATAAGAGGACCCATAAGTGTGGGATTGGATAGTTAAGTCTCCACGATCAGTGACGGAGGATTAGCAATCTGACCCAGGTATACAGCCTTAAAGGACTCGTTCCTACTTAATCAGAGTTAAGGCTGGATGCATCAGCATAACTTGTCCTGAGCAGCGTTTTCTAAGTAACAAAGCCTAAAAACATTTGGTGTTAAAACAAGGTACATCAATTAATGCCCAGCCTATTCATTTGTATTGCTCTACAAATAACCAGTAATTTGATTAACAATCCAGTTTTTATCAACTCGAGCAACTTCAGTTTGGTTTAATGTTTTAAACCCCTGATCCTACTTCAATGAATTGATCCCAAAGACCAGCCCTGCACCTTTCTCAGCTCAAAGACAGCCATTTCTCACCCAGAGACCTTAACCCTGACCACAAAGCACATAAAAGAGTTGATTCAAGATCAACACTTGCCACAGAGGTTCTGAGGTTAACCATTAGGAGCATAACCATAGAGCTGACTGAGTCAGGGGTAAAGGGTGTACTCAACTTCATTCTGACAGCTATCTTGAAGTTCTATAGCCAAAGGTGGGAGGGACAAAATGTATACCAGACTACTGGAAGTGCATGTCTTTAGATTTTACTGGTGATTCTCACCGTTTTCTAGTTTTCATAGTTTGATTTACTTATCTGTGATGCAAAGTTAACAATAATCTGTGACAATTGTTTGATAAAAGAAAGAAGAATTTTTGGATTTGCCACCGATGGGCTCTGCAAGTAACTCAGGTTTGTCTCTGTTATATTCTTCTGCTTACTAGAAGATGGGAGCATGTTAACACAATCAAGACAAATGTACTCATGGCAACATATGTGTGTGTAGTCTTTAAAATTATGTATTATATTTTTTCATCCTTAGTACCAGCGCTTTTTCATGATAATTCAAAAAATGCCAGTTTGTCAAAAACAATCAGCCTTTTTTTCAAAAAAACAAACAACAAAAACAATTTCATATTTTATTTTGGCATTCTTTTATACATTTGTAGTCATTTTTGATATATGTACCAGGTGTATGTCTAATGCAAACGGTTCTGATGTGTCTTGCTCATCCCGGGCTCTGACAAGATATCAGGGACCCGCTGTAGGCGGAAGGGTGTGTGTGGGGGCCTAAGTCACAGGTTGAAGAGGAAAGTGTGATCTAATCACTGTGATGGCCCCCAGCAAAACCCACATTAGTCTACACCATCCACCAGCTATCAGCAGTGTTTAGTTTTGTCTTTTTCGTATAGATAAATAAAATAAATTGTATATATTTTTTAATTAAGACCGTATGTTCGTATTTAATTACGGAATTCCCTCTTGTGACTGTTTTTCTCTCTGTCTGCGTTTTTTCACAAAGGCCTGTGTGTCCTTCTCTCCTTTCCTCGACTCCAGCAGCTTCAAAATGTTGTCGCCTAAAAATACACACCCGCACCATTTATTGTTTACATAGTGGAAGCAAATTCAATCCAACTTGCAAACATTGCCCCACATAAATCAGAAACATTACTGCATGAGGCCTACCGTTGGCTTTCGGGTGAATTAGAGGCAGGCGTATCTGGGCGGGCTGGGTGTCTGTCTTGGTCTCTGCTGACCCTCCGCCACCAATGCCGGGCACGGCCTTAAGGGCCAGGAAGGCCTCACCCTCAAAGTCGTCTGTGCGCAGTGTGTCGTGGTCCAGCACCGTCACCACCATGCACGCCCCAGGAGACTGACACTGCTCCAGGGACACCAGACTGAGGGGGAACAGATAGATAAGGGTGAAGAACAATGAGTGGTAGAGGAAATATGTGCAAGTGATATATATGGTCAGTATGGATAAAGCAATATTACAACCGAAATGTAAAGATGGGTGAAATAGAAATAGCAGACGTGAGAAAAGGAGGACAAAGGAGAAGCGACCAACTATCGGACAGTGAGGGAGCGTCCGGCTGAACAGATGCAACAAGAACAGCTAGAGATGTGGGCGGGCGTCTTACAACTCAAAGGCCTCGTCAAAGAGGGGGTTGAGGTCACAGCTCTTTATGGCCGTGGTGCGAAGCTCCACCTCGTGGAACACGTGACGGGGCTCCAGGCACAACTGCACAAACGGGTCGCTGGAGCCTGGACCGGGGGGTGGGGGAGAGGAGGAGATGTTTCGGGTAACTGCACACGTCGCGCGGTCGCAAGGCGAGGGATGAGCGTGCATGCTCCGAGCCTTACCGTTAGAGTCCATGGGTAGGAGATTGGCTGCGTTCAGCACCTCAATGCGTAGCCGCTGGTCGGACCGCCTGTAGGAGGCCAGCAGTGTGACGGCGCCGTACCTTTCGCCATTGAAGACCTTCTGTTAACAGAGAGTGAGCGAGAATAAGGAAGTGTGAGCGTCCACAGGCAGACTGCAGAGATTGCTGTCCTGTGCTGCTTTCCTTTACCTGTTCCCAAACTTTCCTCTCCATGTACTTCTCAATAAGCTGCTGGCTGGTGAGGGAGTTGAGTGTCACGTGGTCCTTTAGAGTCTAAAGTGGGAGACCAAGCAGAGAGAGAGAGAGAGAGAGAGATTGGTTGAAAAAGAGAACAACAGACAAAGTGGGGAAAAGACAAAAGACATTCAAGGACAAATTCTGTGAAAGTGTGCTTTATTAATTTCTAGAGAGGCACGGGTAAATCCTCCCCCTCACCTTGTAGTCGTCATTGTGCAGGGTGTCCATGGGAAGTCCATTACCGTCTGCATGAAAGCATTGCTCCAGACACTTAATAGGTAAGCACACAACACACACACACACACACACACACACACACACACAGAATAGCGTTTTTTGCCTTAGGCCATACATAAATCCAAATTTTCTTCTTCTTACTTTTAGAAGATTTAAAAATAAAAATAAAAAAGTAAGAAATTACATCTACATAAGTGTTCACAGCCTTAGAGATGCATTTGGCAGCAGTTACAGACCTAAGTTTTTAATATAATGCCACAAGTTTGACACACCTATCTTTGGACAGTTTTAGCCACAATTTTGCAGCACCTCTATCAGGTTGGATGGGAAGTGTTGGTGCACAGCCATTTTCAGATCCCTGCAGAGATGCTCATCAGGATTCAAGTATGGGTTGATCTGGCAGGGCCACTCGAGGACAATCACAGAGTTGTCCTGATGCCACTGCTTTAATATCTTGGCTGTGCGCTCAGGGTCACTGTCCAGCTGAAAGATGAACCATCGCCCCAATCTTAGGTCAAGAGTGCTCTGGAGCTGGTTTTCATCCAGGATGTCTGTTCCTTCCTGAGTTCCTCTTTCCCTCTATCCTGACTGTTCTCCAAGTTCCTGCCACTGAAAAATATCCCCACAGCACGATACTGCCACCATCATGCTTCACCTACTTCAGTTGCATTTTGACAAACTCAAGACGGGTTGCCATGTGCTCTTTACTAGGAGTGTCTTCCATCTGGCAACTCTATCATACATGCCTGGTTGGTGGATTGCTGCATAGATAATTGTCCTTTTGGAAGTTTCTCCTCCCTCCACAGAGGAATGCTGGAGCTCTGACGGTGACCATCAGATTCTTGGTCACCTTCCTGTCAAAGGCCCTTCTCTCCCAATCACTCAGTTTAGACAGCTGGCCAGTTCTAGGATGAGTCTTGGTGCTTCCAAACTTCTTTCATTTACAGATGATGGAGGCCACTGTGATCAATGTAACCTTCAAAGCAGCAGAAAATGTTCTGTACCCTTACCCAAATTTATGTCTCGAGACAACTCCTTTGACTTCATGCTTGGTTTGTGCTCTGACCTACACTGTCAACTCTGGGAGAAGATATAGACAGGTGTGTGCCTTTATAAATCATGTCAAATTAAGCGGCAGAAACATCAAGGATCAACAGTGGAAACAGGGTGCACCTGAGCTCAATTTTGAACTTCAAGGTTGTGAATACTTATATTCCTGTGATTTCTTAGTTATTTCTTTTTAATAAATTTGCCAATATCTCAAAAGAAAAATGTTCACGTTGTCAGTGTGGTGTATTGTGTGCAGAACTTTGAGGAAAAAAATATATTAATACATTTTGGAATAAGGATGTAATGTAACAAAATGTGGAAAAGTGAAGCGCTGTGAATTCCTTCCGGGTGCGCTTTAACTGAGATGTTCATTTGGTAGCCCTCTGACCTGGAGGGTGTACTGAAGTCTCTGACAGAAGACCACATCGCCCTCCTGCTGCTGGTGCTGAGTAGCCACCTGGTAGAGGATCTTCAGTGAGTTGGTCCACAAGGGCGTCAGCAGACTGGGCCAAGAAAGAGAGGACACATGAGTCCTGCTGCAGTGCACAACCACTCTAACAAACGAGCCCCAGATTGAATAAGATACAATGGATCCACACGAAGGACAACAATGATTTAAAATACCCCATCTTGTGGATACTTGTACTCGGTGAAGGCAGAGGGCCCGGTACCTGTTGAAGTTTTCCTGGACCAGGTTTTCGTTCATGTACTGCAGCTCCTTCTCCAAGTAGCGCATCAGAGGAACCACAGCCTACGAGAGCCAGTAGTCGGGTGGAAAAGACATGTCATGTAACAGCCAGGAGTTTATTTGACTTAATTTGATTAGGATCATACTTGGAAGGAAATGGTGTCTTACATCCTCAGTGGACTTGGAGGGAATCCTGCGCCGGGTCGACATGTGGCGCACGTACGTTTCAATGTTGGTGTTTAGCTGGCGAGAGAGAGAGACAGAAGTTGGAGAGTGGCCAAAGAAGAAACAGTTCAGACTCAACGGCTGCCGTCGTCAATGTATTGGAAATGTCTGAGGAAACGGTTATCTTTTCCACTCAAACTCCTCTGTTCTGTCCATTCCAGTCCTCCAAACCTCGACCCATCCATCCTCCCTCTCGTCTCACCTGCTTGCCCAGGGTCTCCACGGCGGAGCGTATCTCTCGATTGAGGACCCCCTGGGTGTGCTGCACCTGCGAGGGCAGCGTGTTGTGGAACTGGTTCTCCCCGATCACGTGGCGGGTGCGTTCCTGGAGGCCGGCCCAGTTGAGCTGCAACGGGAGGCGGGTCAAGACGGATCGCAGGTGCTCCAAATCGTTCACCACCACACACAGCTGGGGGAGGGCGAAAAAGACACGACAGACGATGACATGCAGACAGTGAAGATGTTTTAAGTAAACACCCAATGAGATAATAAAGGAGTTGAGGAGGAGGTGTGTCCAGGACTTCAACGGGAGGAACGTGCCATCACTGCTCCTCACCATGTTGATGGCGCTGCCGTGGTCAGAGTTCTCCGACAGTTCCCTGACCCGGCCCTTCAGCTTGCGACAGTATGTCCCCACAATTTTACACACATCCTGAAACCCACGAAAACAGGACAGAGACAAAAACATTCAGATGTGGGCAAATATTATCGGCACGTTAGTTTTGGGGCATGGGGCGTCCCAAGTCGTTGGAGCGGCCAGTGTACCTCTGTGATTTTGACCATGAGCATAAAGGCCTCCTCAGGGTCAGGCCAGGACAGCTGCTCCCACAGCTTGCAGATGGGCTGGACACAGGCCACCAGGTCCACGGCAGAGGAGCTATGCTTGATAGGCACCGGGCCCGTCTGTAGGGGCACTAGCTACCGATGGGGTGACAAGAGCCAGTCAGAGAGAGAGAGAGAGAGAGAGAGAGAGAGAGAGAGAGAGGGAGAGATGATGGAAGGATAGGGCCAGGTTCATGTGAATATAAATGTGTTCGATACCCATGGTACCTTTAGCTGCATTTTCAACACATGAGTGTCTTAATGTGAAGGGGCTCTGGGTGTGCACAGTGGTGGCAGGGGAGGGACCTACCTGGTCCATCTGCACCGCTCTCTCCACCCTGTCCTCTGTGGTGCTGAACGCTGTGTTCAGCCAATAGGGAAGGGCATCCCGGAAATCCTCATGGAAGTCTGTGAGCAGGAGTTTGTCCCCTCTGAAACGATCGATAACAAGCAAAGGGGGGTTTTGAAAGGCACATTGTTGCCTGTGGTCTGAATTGGGTATAGCTAATCATCTTTGATCCTGGCCATTTCTGTGTGCGAATCTGTTTTTTCCGTGTTGTCTTTGTGCAACCTCAGACCTCTTCTGCAGATGGGCCTTGTCTTTGTGTATGGACTGAAGACTCAGGTAGAGGGGGAACAGGCCGTTGGCCAGCTTCTGCTCCATCTGACCCTCTAGCAGGGACAAGGTCTCCTTCACCTCTCCAGCCAGCTGCACGTGCAAAAAGGGGACAAGGGGGAGAGAACATAGTGATAGTTGAGACAATCGAGCATAAATAAACCCATTAAACATAGAAAATAAGTCATTCCTTTAATGTATATTGTCTGCTTACCAGGGAGTCCAGCTTTAGATAGATTTTTGTAAAAACATCTAATTGCACAACACTACAGAGGAAGAAAAGACACCACACTTGAAAAATGAATATTAGATTACATTACTGTCCTTTTCTAATTCGTTTCAAATTAATCACCTCTACTTCAATTATTCATTAAAAAACCCCACTATCTCTAATTTCACCTGGAAAAAACACTGTTCCACACATCTTTGTTATGCTTTATGTCTTCTTGCACTTCCCCTGTCAACCTCGAGAGAGCGCTAACAGTCTCTGAGAGGTCCTGAAGAAAAAGAAGAGACAAAAAATTTGTCACATTACAGTCCCATAACAAATTGTAAGAAGATGAAATACCAGTACCCAAATGATAAGACATTTCACCAGAGACAAATGTCCCAACAGTTCATACCACTATCTCAATGTAATTTAGCTCACCTTTGTCATGGGCTGGTGCAAACCTTTCTTGATGGTAAACCAATCCTGCGTGCCAGCCTAAAACATAAAGTGTTGAAACTTATTTCCATAGAAAGCCAAACTCAAATACAGACATAGAATTTGGTTGCTTGAAATAGATCAGGATATTGACTGTTTGCTGTACTATGCCGTGTAACCCACCTCAACAGCCTCGCTGACCTCATTGTGGAGATCAAACTGAGCTGGGTTCAGTTTCTGAAACGCCCGCGTCTTGCAAATCTGGACCAGAATTCTATAAAACTTATTATTGTATTTGACCAAGGATACAGACAGAATGGCAACACCGCTATACCTAGCTATATGTCTTAGTGTACCTGAGCAGTGTGTGTAGTCGGGGAGTGGCATTCTGAGTTGGGGGGAAAATGTCCCTGTATTTGGACACCAGACATAGTCCGTATTGAAGGAACCCATGTAAAGAATCTCCAAGTTCCTGTTTCTGTACTTGACACACGCACACACATGCACATACGCACGCACACACACACAATGTTAACAAGAAAAGGTTAATAGTAAAATCATGAGCATGAAAAGTTTTCTGAGTAAAATTTGACTAACCACCAACAAAAATATTAGTGATAAGTTATTGACATCCCTTTCTAAGTTTATTTAATTTGTAAGCGTTCCTGCTTTTGATGGAACCCAAGGTTCCTGCGCTGTATTACCTGTTGGTATGGCAGCTCCTGCTGGTGCCAGTGATACTCTATACTGGTCAGCTGCTGGAACAGAACCGACGAGTCCACCTCTAAGCTCTGGTATAGTTTACTGTAGGCTACCCACTTCCTGTGAGGAAACACACAGGCACAAAAGCCAGCATTACATTTGAAGGATTTGAGGCCATGGTACTCTAACAGTGTGTTAAAAAAGGTCCTTGCTTACGCCAGGTCCTGCAGAAAAGGTGAGAGGTCATTCTGAGTGGCGTAGAGCTCCAGTAAAGTTTGTCCTTCCCCACACAGTTCTCCCTTCCAGGGAGCATTCCCCTGAGATGAGAGAGAGAGAGAGAGAGAGAGGATTGTGACACAGTCTGTACTGCAAGGCAAAGTCTTCTTAAAGAGTGGAGTGGGGTCTAGAGTGAACCGTTACCTTCTGTTTTGAGATGTGAGAGTGGACAAACTGCTGCAGGATTCCGCAGTAGTTGACGTAGGCACTACGACCTGCACTGAGCGTTCCATCTCTCTGAGCAACGTGGGAGAAAAACGTTGCGGTTATCCCCTAACGCAAGTGTGTACAGATAAGTCAATGTTGAAATAAAAGGGAAATAATTGAAAAGGAAAACATGACAACCCATTTGACCCATTTGGTAAGAGATCACGGAACCTTCACTGTGACTAATCATGTGTGAGTGACAACCACAAGTGGGGAGATAACTCAATGTTTACAGGAAAGACAGACCCCTTCCGCCATCGAGTGATGCGCTGCTGCAGCAACAGGAATAAAAGATTTCATCTGAAACTTCTGTTGTGTTGGCTAACCCCAATGGGTGGATGGTGTATACTGAATAAACAGTCACTCTGCTTCACGGTGTAAGAAATCAAATGAACAATTAGGAACAGAGAGAGGAGAGACTGGTGGTGTTCCCAACCTCTTTGTGGATAAACTTGAGCTGCAGATGGCATTTCCCTCTGTCGGGGTATGTCTCTGTTCTAGGCTCAAGAGCATACCAGTTATCTTCAGTACAATGCAGGTCCTAGAAAGAGGTCCAGAAACACACACTTTGACTTGATGTCGAAATTCTTGGTTTGAATGCTAACATGTGCGAGTGGATGTGGACGACTGGCCGATTTGGCATTTGAAGGCATGAGTGCATGCACATAGTTGTGTGTGTGAAAACAAAGAGTAAGTCCTACCTGTAACTTAAGCACAACTACACCCAGGAAGTCGTCCTCCCCCTTATCTTTTTTGGCGTCCTTGATCATCCTACATACAAACCGTAGATTTAATACAAACATTATATGTTGTATGTTGCTGGACTATAAGAACTAAGTATGAAAAAGCAGGGAGAAAAACATGTAAGACAGAGTACCTCTTCAATCCATGAAAGTTGGTTCTGAACTCCTCTAGTTTGTGTGCAAGGGACACTTCTTCATCCTTGTCCCTGACCCAACATGATTAAGATCAGGACCACATTGATACAGTTGTTATGCAGTATAAAACAACGGCACACTAAAAGGAACATGCTTCTCAGTTGCTGTTAACTTACCACATCTCAAGATGGAAACTGGCCCCTGCGGTGTCTTCAAACTCCCTATAGAGAATAATGAAATTATCAGACCTACATACACAAAGGATGCAAACACACACACACACACACACCACAAGCACACACAGGCACACAAAGGCACACACACACACACACACACTCACAGAACAAAGGTCTGGTTCCAGATCGGGTTGATGGTCTGTTTTTTTATATCTGTCTGGTGAATAACTTCGTCAGACACAGCGTCCTTCACAACGGACTTAAGGGGTTTGGGTCTTGAGCGACGGGTGCGACTAGCCTTTTCATCCTCCAGGATAGTTAGTAGACAGTACGGGTCACTGAAACCTAAGGTCACGGAGAGGGACAGTCCACACTTGCGCATTAGAAACTTAAGAACATACCTATATATATTTCTGCATTTCACATCCAATATAGTTATTGTGGACTTGTGTCAGAGAATGGTATTGAATCACACTGCAAAAAGGCAAGAAAAGCTTACCACTGATATCCTTTCCCAGAATGCCTCTAGCCTCCTTCACAGTGGCCATCAGACAGTATACAGGGGGCTGTGAAAAACAGGCGAAATAAACAAATATAACTCAATAACAACAAACTGTGCTGCTAAGTTCGATACTAAATTACTGGGATAAACAGAATTCAGCTCACCTCTGTAGCCTTAACTTTCTCTTTTAGACTGATGTCCTCTGCCTCAGTCATCGAGAACCCCTGGAAGGAAGAATGTCAGAGATTGACAGAAATCTTTTCACACAAAGCCTTATCACCAAGTCAATACAGGCCTACATGCCTACAATTGAAATTCTTACCTCTTGGATGTAATGGTGAAGCTGGGCGTCACTGTAGACCGCCGCTGAGGCCGGCTTCCCAAGTTTGTGGGCAATGGTGAACAGCAATTCCTTGTACAGTGGTTTCAGCTGAAGGAGAGAAATGAGCCATGGTTATCTGTAGAGGAGATTTGGATCGAAACGACAGCAGGAAAATCTTTTTTTTTTTGTGTGACCATACCTCTTGCTCCTTATGTCTTCTTGCTTTTTCCTCTGGGTTTTCGTCCTCCTTGAAATCCTGTAAGAATTAAAACGTTTGAGTCACAATTTTTATAAGTATAAGGATAGGTAGTATTGCATCCATCCCCACCCCCGCCATTGTTATGGCAGTTTGACAACTCAAAAAAGGCATCAGAAATGATTTGAAATGAGATTTGGGGTGCTTACCCTCCTGTCTTTCTGTCTTCTGGTCATCCCTAGTTTGCGCCCAGGGGAAGCCTGTATGTAAATAGGAGCACCCCGAGTCGGGAGGCAAAGAAAAGAGCATCATGAAGTAGTTTGAATACCAAACTACATGTAGCTCCCAGGATGGGAGGCTAAGGGTTTGAAAGCTCATTGTATCTTTTACCTGGCGCTGCCTGTGTCTTGTGGATTCACGATTCTGATTAAAACAAATGTAATAAAAAATGATTCACCTTAATTCAAGTTTTACAGATCTACTCAAATGAATAGACATTTTATAAATAGTCAACATCCAAAATGTTACAATGAAACAATTGTCTGAAATAGTTGGAAGAGCAAAGTAGACATACATTTAATCATACTGTGCATAAACTCGGAAATATTTGTACGCATGAATAATCATTGTGGTAGAACAGCCCGTGTTGAGCAGGTACACCTTGTGAAACTACCAGTAGCGTAGAAAACAAAGAGTGTCTCTGGACCTCCCACTCCACATTGTCAGTTACACAACATGGTGGTGGCTTGAGAAACATCAGGGTTTTACAGCGGAACAATCCCATGCAAATTTTGGGGAGACTATCTCGCCAATAGGCTTCATCTCTGTATGGACTTCCTCATTGTGAGTGACAAGTAAACTTGAAAACAGATCAACAATGTTAATTGCCACTTTTCTAATAGTATCTAGGGAATTCCATGTAAACCAATTTACTCGTGCGCGCGCACACACACACACACACACACACACACACACACACACACACACACACAGCTGTATTACTCAATAGAGTACACAAGAACGCTCCGTCCGATTTAAAGGAGAAGCTAAGATATGACTAATTGTCACACATTTATATACATATATATATATATATATATATATATATATATGCTGGACGTTAGACAAGTTGAAAAAAAATCCGCCGAAGTTACAAGTAAAATAGGTGGTTATTAGGTATACTAGAAATACTAGTTTATGCCATCACAAAAGACCATCCAAGAGCATTATCATCGTACAACAAAAATAAAAAGACTAATGTTTTCTTTCCAATATCAACGACACATTTTGTTTCAACTTCCAGTTAAGGCTCATCCGTACCTCGGGTGGTCTCAGCAGATCTTCTCCTGTTGCAGTGGGCCCATTCTGGGATGGCTTCATGGTGCTGCTGGTGGTGGACAACAGAACAGTGTGCCTGTGTGCAGTGTGCGTTCGCCGAGGGAAAACACAGAGAGGGAGCCTCTGAGAGACAGCAGAGCAAAATCCTCACACAGCAGCCGGAAGTCATCACTTCCTGTAGAAGGTGGTAACTGTGACTTGCAACTGTTTATTTGGCTAAAAAAACATTTATGACTTTCATTTTTCTCTCTCTACCACCCACCTCTCTGTATCCACCTACCAAGGGTGCAGTAACACCAAGCATGTAGGCACATTTTAAGATCTTACAACGTAAACTTTTATTAATTATGAAAATTGGCACCTCCTAATTTTTCCCTGTTGACACTACTCTCTTTAGTCTATAGTTTTTAGCATGGACATCAAAACTTGAAACTCTAAGTTCAGTTTCCTGGTGATCCACTTTATGGTCAAGCTTTCACCTTAAAATCAAAAGCACACCAGCAAAGTTAATCAAATGATCATTGTACTTAAACATTAAGTAGAACCGCATAATGTTAATATGATAATAATCTAAATAAATTAGTAAACAGATGCTCCCCCAGCATCTATTTTTAAAGGAAATAAAGACAGTATCTTTATTTGATGCATGAGGTTTAAATCCTAGTAAAGAAACTATCCAAAGTGAAACACTACCACATGGCCAGTTTTTGGGCTTGAGATTCAGAATCTTAAAATAGGTCCTCATGCTGAAGTTTACAGATACCTGTAATGAAAGTTGTAGTTAACCTCCCACATCACTTACTGAAAACAGAAGACCTTGTTAAAATGAAGATGGCAGAACCTCTGACCACAAAAAAACTCACTTGAAGTGCAATTCGTTGCATGGAAAAATTGCAACACCATCACGGGGCAATCTGAACATGTGGGTGGTGATGAAGCAAATCGCAGTTTAACGAATAAGCGTTACTTTTTTATTACCAATTGGCATTAAAATAAACAAGTCGGTCCCACCTGCATAATATTAGAAAGCAGTTAGTTATACTGTAATTGTCTTACAATAATACAATGGTCTGTCAGTGTCAACAAGTCAAAAGTGTTAAATTGCACCCCCATGTGTAAAAGGACTGCTGGCAATCATTTATAAAACTAAACTTTCTTAACTATACTATTACTTACTTTACAATTAAACTAATATTAAACAATAGCCACAACCATATCCATAGCAGAAGACAGACTTGACTAAGTGTAATTTACAAGCCCAAAATCTTGTACTTTCCAGAAAGTTATATTTAACAATGGATAAGCAAATTGTCCAAACGCTAGAAGCATCTGGTTTAAGATGACATAACTTTGTGGGCGGAACCCATGCCGGAAGTGCAGGTGCATTACCATTATCAAAACACGGCTCAACACGGGGCTGTCAGCTGAGTTCAGAGGTTCATTAACAGGGTTCGGCACTCGACTTGGTGATGGCTCTGAATAAAAACAACTCAGAAAACGGGGGTGTGATAATTAACAACAGCGAAAGGTTAGTAAGCTTGCAGCAACAGTTTTAGCTTCCTTTTGGAAGCTAAGTGTGTCTAGCAGTAGCATTAACAGGAGCCTTACTGAAGACAAATAACTGGATAGCTAACCTTAGCTTACGTACGCTTTATTTTGTCTTTTAATGAACATAAGAACTGATGAATTACCAAAGGAGCTGACATTAGCTTTTTTGTTGTGCATGTCTCATTGTTTAGTTTATCAGTATTACTAGCTAGAAACGGGGTCCTAATTCTAGTTTTATTTCAAGCCATCAGCCTGACTCATCATGCCGATGCGATTGTCAACAACTTGGAGACTCAGCTAAGTCTGAGACAGGATCTAAAAGAATGATCATTGCACCACTATACTCTACTCAACCTACGTCTTTGCAGGACTATCAATTCGTGAACATGTTGATAATATTTAAGACCATCTCCAGTATATTTATCTTGCACTTCGTCAGCACCAGAAATATTTTTCTAGTAAACCTATTGCGCTTAGGCCCAACGGTACTGCAGATTTGGCATATGTCACGGCATAATCCCATTATAGTGTACTATTCTCCGAGTGTAAGCAAGCGAGTGATGTTTTGTAACTGATGATCTGTATTAGTTACACAATGGCTCCGACCTCCTTGTTATGTAGTTTTCGACCTGCTGCTGTTGTCACACAGATTATGAAAGTGAAAAACTGACTGAGGTGTTTCTGTCCATCAAATGTAACATTTAAATAATAGATTCTCCCTAAATGAACTCTGGATTTATTGTAGAAAATCCATATGCATTTTAACTAACTACTATGCTAGAAAAATATGTAAACATTTTGCTTTGTCTTTGTCTCAGTGTGTTGATGAATTATGACAACGTGGAACTGGTCTTCAGCGACACTGAGTGTCTCCCGGATGCTTTCAAAAAGAATAAGAAGGGAAGCATCTATCTGACTCCATACAGGGTATAAGTATATTTGAAGAAGATTTATCATCATATTACTATCCTTGTTAATTTGACTGACAGATGCAGTGACCTACAATGCGATTCCACAGGTTATTTTCTTAACTAAAGGTGGGCGGGATCCGATGCTGTCCTTCATGATGCCTTTCTACCTGATCAAGGGGTGTGAGGTCAAGCAGCCTGTGTTAGGGGCCAACTACATCAAAGGCACCGTCAACGCAGAGCCTGGAGGTGTGGGAGTTTGTGTGTTTGAAACAATGTTTATCCATGTGGACTGTCTACTAAGATTTATACCATCATACAAACATTATGATTATATTCCGCGTTGTCTTTGGCAGGAGGCTGGGAGGGCTCTGCCACCTTCAAGTTGATCTTTGCTGCAGGTGGAGCCATCGAGTTCGGACAGTACATGCTGCAGGTGGCGTCACAAGGTAGAGATATGGAATAGGCTAATTGGCAACCTGTGCTGACCTCCAAGCAGATGTGCTCACCCTCTAAAGCTGTGTGCTGTTGTCACTGAGTGCAGTTCCTTTGAAAAAACTTGCTCTTCTTTTTTAAATTTAGCGTCTAGAGGCCAGCCAGTGACTGGGGGCTTTGGCGGCTGCCCCTACATGGCAAATGGAGCCTATGCCTACCCACCTCCCCCGGCAAATGGGATGTACCCTGCCGGACCACCACCAGGGTACTCCTACCCCAATCCACCCCCACCAGGTACATCCACCCGGCAGGGGTGGGAATATATGCGCAACTGACTGGTAATAAAGTCATTACCAAGTCATTCACCCAAGTGATAATCATTAAAACATCCTATCGGTGTCTCCTGTCCAGGTGGAGTGTATCCTAACCCCCCGGCGTTCGACGGCCCAGCGGCCTACATGCCCCCGCCTCCCTACTCTGCTCCCCTGGGGCAGCAGCCCCTCCACGACCCGGATCTGCCCTCTACAGCAGCAGGTGACTCCCCTTGGCCCTGGCCGGGCTTCGACATGATGTGTCTCGGCAGAGACATTACTTGTTTTGTGATTCGTCCAACAGTAATTCCTATGCTGCTGTACTTAACCACTGCAACTCAATGGCAGTGTCCTTTGCTCTCCCATTCTGCCACGTCACGTTTGCCTGGACATGTTCCAACGCAATAACCGCCATGTCCTCGGAGTAATTGTAGGAGTATGTTTGATTAACGCTGGCCTGTCTCTCTCCCCAGAGGCCAAAGCCGCTGAGGCCGCTGCTAGTGCCAGCTGTGCTACTCTCCCTCCCAGTCATGTCTACCTACCACAGGTAAAGACAAATCCAAGTCTTTCCCTACTTCTTCCATGAATAAACTATTAGTTAACCGTTAATACAGATGAACAATAAAAAAAGATGGGTTCGTTGTGTGTTGTGTGGATCTGGACAGTCTAATGCAGGACACCGAGCTCAAGCGATGCATGATGCTCAGTCAGTTGCAGGGCACCGATTAGAATGGTCAATTGAATCCCATCTAATAGAGCAAAAGTGCACCCCAAGCAGAGTGAAGTCAATCACTTGTGTCATTCCTTTCTCCAGGACATGCCGCCTCCCTATTCTCCACCCGAGGACAAGAAAACACAGTAGGGTTCCAATATCCCAGCCACCCCCCCGCTTCCAGTCTACATCCATTCTACTTTGTCTTGTTGTCTGTTACTCCTTTTTTATATCCTACGCTATACCTTTTTTCCCCCCTTCATTCTTTCCATCATCTTTTTCCTGTTAGCTGTTTAGATTTATCTCTTAATCATCTTGTCATACCTCTGGCATTCCGTTTGAACCATTCCTAATGTAATTGCCTATGTTGGCTTAGCTACACCATCTCTCATTATGTACCTAATGTTAACTACATCAATATAGAAGATAGAATAAGAAGTAGATTGGGCCAAAGTTTGAAGTTTGTGAAAATGTTCTTGGTTTTCTAGACCAAAAATAGATAGCATTGATGCCTTGCAAGATGGCTGAAACCCGAACACTCCCCAGATTAAGTTATTTAGAACACAACTTTGGTGTGAGAACCTTAACATTGCCTTAGACTGTTTAACTAGTTGGACTGGGCAGAATTAGCTTTGTTCAGGTTGATTTGAGTCCAGCCTAAATTAGCGGTTTTATTTTTCGAATGTATATGTGTATAGGTTTTTTTTACTATCTTTTCAGAGTTGAAAGGTACAGAATTTGATAGAGACGACACTAGATTATTGGATGAAATAGCAAAAAATAAAGTGTAATTTCTGCAACATTTAAAAAAGACAAGTTCTGTTATAGGTTTTTGTAAGGTGCTCGTTTGAGATGAATAGTATTGGCCAGGAACAGAAAATATCCGTCACTGTGTATCCTTGTTTTGTAGATGACATCAGTGTTCTAATTGATAAAGGGCACACTTCTAGGAAAACATTTCTTAATTGCGCCTGCTGTGTGTGTGTGTGTGTGTGTGTGTGTGTGTGTGTGGCAAGAAAAAGTACAGAAAAATATCTCCATGTCTCCAGGCCTCCAGGCCCTGTCTTGTTTTGCCTTTCCACTGGACACTAGATTTACTCATCTTTTATCACTCTCTGGTGTTCTTGATTTCACTCTGACCAAACGCCAGTCTGTCGGACGGTGTTCTCTTCAATGTTGTGGTTCTGCTTCGCTCATAGTATGCATAGAACTTCTGTCTTTGAGGTGAACTCAAAAACAGATCTGACCACCGTGGTATTTTGGCCTCTAACCATTCACTGCATATGTGGCAGCAGGCAGATGGCTGATTCTTTTGCACTTTCAGAACGCTATGCATCGGACCCTGTATTTGCTCTGACATGGCTGTGTGTACATTCATTTAATGATTGATGGCTCTGTATTTATTTTGAAAAAAGAAAACTAACTTATTGTGGTATTTATTGTAAACGGAAAAAAATGTGCTATTGACAAAACAAAGCATGGATTCAACTAACACAAGAATGCATTGGATTACATTTTATTAAACTGGTCTTGGTTGACGTGAGGTTTGTCTTTCATAATTTTTAGTAGTTCTCCTTTCTATCTCACTCTATGTTGTGCCAACAAAATGTGTCAATAGTTCACAATTGTGCTTAGTCAGCAGGAGCTTCTAAATACATTTTAATTGAGAAGCTTTACACTAAGAAGATGCTTCCTTTTCTGTGCATCCAGATAGATAGTTCAAATCCCAATGATTTGTTCCACAGCAAATGTTCGGGAACATTACAGGACCACAGCGTGTTTAAGTGCATAAAAGTAAAACAGTATCATGGGAAACCCTCACATGTACAACATCATTAGGTTGCAATCTACAGAATAACCCATTTTCTGCTCTTTCAATAAAAGTTTGACATCCCACCGCCAGATTACATATGTTTTTTTCTTCTCAACATATGTTGTAACAACTCTGAAAATAAAATAACTGATTAAAAGGAAGTTATTGGTCTTCAGTTTGAGGAAGCTTAATTGGTTTGTTTACATGGTGTAAATTTACCTGGACTATGGTCAGAAAGGTGGGAGTAAAATATGTAAAAGTTTTGAAAGCCATTTTGCTATTGCCAAACAAATGTCACATGGATCTACAACTAGCATATCTAAACAGATTCTGTCAACTCTAGAAATAACTGCCACGTCCAAGGCAGATTAATGGAAGAGTGGCCAGACACCAAGCATGGAGATCTTGGGTGGTGCAGGTTTTTGAACCAGCTCATTGCTGACATGTCCTTTGTAAAACAAATCCCTATCTTGGGTGAAATGGTACTAACTAGCACCAGCCATTCAAGGCCAGATGTTTAGAGTTGATAATGGTATATCCACACCGTCCATGAGGTCAAATATTTTTCTATTCCAAAGGTAAAGTTTACCGTTAAGGTTTATGGGAATGCAACAGGAGTGACACAAACGCTAAAGGACATAGTTCTCTCTCCCTTCTCTCGTCGGTTAGGTAGAACAGATTGTAACGCGGACCCCCTCCCCAATCCAGCAGGCAGGGAACAGCCCTTGGTTGAAGGCACAGTGAAAGGCATGGAGCCTGGCCTGCCCGTCTCCATAGTAAGTCAGCGTTCCCGCCTCGTAGTCAAGCAGCATTCCGATGCGAGAGTGCTGCGGGTGTCCAGCCACAGGCTCCTGACGACCGTTGTGCCAGGCACTAAGCTTCCTCTCATCCAGCTGCAGACTCCACGACAGCTCGTTCATTCCCACCATGCACCTCTTGCCTTTCTCCTTCCTAGGTATGCCCTCGTAGGTGACCTGAGGAGCAATACAAATCAATATACTGTAAGTGTAATGAAATGGGTTGATCACTAAAAAGCAATCAGAAATAAAAACAATTATAACTTTTTGATTCCCCAAAGCGATCTCTTACCCCTAGGTATGCCCAGGGCTTGGACACCTCCAGCTCCCAGTAGTGCTGGCCATGGGTGAAGCTCTGGCAGCATAACACCTGCCAGGTGTGGTCGAAACGGGCCTCATGGGAAGGAAGCTGCCGTGGTCCGGAGGTCAGGTGTTCCGCCTGCTGGTTCTCCTGGGAGAGGAGCAGGTGGCTATTCGCTGTGCATGGGTCGAAGTTCAAGTTGCAACGATCTACAAACATCAAGTGGAATCAATTAAATTATTTAAAAGAATCAAGCACCCTCTCACTTCTCACTTCTTCTAACAGTTGGGCTCTGTTGTTTTTTTTTCTTTTACTACAAATACTTTTGTTGTTGTTGTTGTTGTTGTTCGTAATTCACTTACAAGCATTGAGGCCCTCTTTTCTACGGTGGCATGGAGCGGCAGGACTGGGGACCACAGCAAGAACAGGACGCTTTTCCTCAGAGCAAACTAGGAACAAGAAGACAAGCTTCAACGTCTATAACAAAAAATACAGATGAAATGTAGACATGCTATGAAAGTGTCTAGCTCACAAAAGCCTTGAAAAGGCACCTGACCACAACATATTACATTTGTTGGTGGGTTATATAATGATGCTACTTTGATTGAGATGTCCAGATTGCCACAGTATAATCTGTGCACTGGCGTTAACTTCTAGACATATTGTAGGTCTTGTTTTAAAAATAAATCCACATCATGCAATTAAGTCAGGTAACCTTGCTTGTCTTGGCCTACAGCGGTGCACACAGCCTTCTCCAGGTCCTCAAACACCAGCTTGGAAACACGAGACAAAATGTCTGTGACCCCATTCAACCTCTCGGGCAGGCTTGGGTTCACGTTGACGGAGACGTTCTCAAACCTTGGTACCTCAACCAGCCAGGATTCCTGCAACAGGTAAAGCCATCTTAACAAGTAACACAAAAACGGGATGGTCGTCTTTATTGGTAGATTCATTGGCAATTAATTGTGCTAGCAATGTGGACAGTATAGAACATTGCACAACAGAACAAAGAACTACATGCAGCCGCACCTTTCTTCATAACCCAAGGTAAAATTACATTCAATCAGCCTGTAATATACATTTAATAACATGTTTCCTAATACAAATATTCAGTGCTATGGGTATATGCAGGAGATCATGGTCATTGTTAGACCTTTCAAATGTTCTAATGTTTCTCTTTTTAGGAGAGTCACTTGTATGTGTTGACACTGTTCAAACCTTGTTACCTTTGTTTGTAAAAACACAACTACTAATATGATGGCAGAAATGGCTGGATTTGGGTGTTTCTCATTGCCGACTGACCTGTAGAAGCTGAGCATCAGAGAGGTTGTTTAGATCTGCAATCTGGTCTTTGCTCTCTTTAAGTTGTTTGGCCCTCTCGTATAGTGTTGATAGCCTAGTTTCAGCCTGACATAGTGCAGTCCCTGTCTCTTGTTCAATGAAGGTTTCGGTAGCCTCCTGCTTTTCAGCAAGAACTTTCAACAGCATAGTAAACTTGGCGTTTACCCAGGCTTTAGATTGATCCATTGTCACCTATTGATCAGTCAAAAATAATGTCATCTTTAAGTAGCATATTAATCAAATAAAGTCTGCAAATGTCCCCTTTTTACAACCTATAAGCAAGTTTACCTTGGCTTTGGCAGTATTTTCACTTAACTCTGCAATACTTCTCTCTGTCTCAGTCAGAAGTTTTCCTACTTCTAAGGCCTTCTTCCTCAACAGCATCTGCAAACAGAATTATAACTGAGCTGGGTTGATCGGTACACTTACCAGGATCATGTTTAGGGAACTTGACCTACCTCTCGATTCTCCCGCTCCATCTCCAGCAGTACCTTCTCATGGGTATTGCATTGGTTGATGGCACACTCACAGCACACAGACATGTTCTCCTGCTTACAGTAGTACACTAAAGGCCTCTTGTGGCGTTCACACATAAAAGGAGACATTGCCCGGGCACCATCAGTACCCTTAAGGCAATCCATACTGGACAAACGGTCACAGTTCGCAGCAGCTTCAGCAATGACTGAGAGGGACACATTCCGATTTAGAGCAGGCCTAGTGCTGAATTTCTGTTGGCAGAACGGACACTGTGGAGCAATGTTATTGGTGTCCCAATACTTTGTGATGCATTTTCCACAGAAGGAGTGACCACAGGGTATGGTTACAGGGTTTTGGAAGCGTTCCAGGCAGATGGCGCAGTTCAAATTCTGGGACTCCATCCTTGGGAGTTTATGTACTTCACCTTCTGTGCAGTAGGAAGATAAAAAAAAAAAGACATAGCCGTGTTAATAATAGAAGAAGATGATAACGTCTTGCTGCGTTTTGAGTCATTATTTAACTAACGCTAGCAGTCAAAGCGATCAAAGCAGCCTAGCTCAGTAAGACAGCATCTCTTGACAGGCAACGACTTTGGCCACAGTGAAGCCTCAAGCTAACAGCTAGCATAATGCTACATAATAATTACAATCAAACGCAGCATAAATATGATCTTATGTATTCCCCTATATTTAGTAAACATTTAATTTTAAGTTAAATTATGAACGTTTAATTTCCATCCTAATTCATTCTCACCATTCCAGTCAATTTCTGAAGATGATCTGATATTAGGAACGGACTGATAGAGGCGGATGGTTCCACAAGACAAGCAAGCAAAATAAACCACTACTGACACCTTCATTTACGGGCTTACGGATTACGTCATTACGGTCCTAAACCTTGTCGGTCCCAAAATGGCGTTACGAATGGTGTGCGGTTGTGCTTTGAGAACTGGGACAGAAATAGGGGTAAACAACGCAAGGACATTTGGCACGACTGGTATATACTTATTTTTGAGTGTGCAATACTTGTTGCGACAGTGTTGGTTTTAGAACTTTCAAATGTATTTCATTTTTAAAAATGCCTTGCAATACGAAGGACATAGCTAGCTATATGTGGCTAGGCTACATCAGTACATGTGATCCACAATGACGTTTCTAGGTCCAATAGCAATATTTACTGTCAGATGGTCAGATCATTCGTTTTTACCTCGTTGGCTTCGGTTTGACATTGGGCAGCATTTGTTCCTAAGGCTAGTGTATGTTACCAAAGCTTGTGTGTTTTGAAACACCCTCTGGACTTTTTAATATTTTCTGCTTGACAGATTGTACCATCGACGTCCTCAGCACGTTAACAATACATCTCCCAATATAAAGATAAAAATACAAAGACATTCCCAAAGTGTATGTGGCTGATCCAAAGTGTATGTGGCTGATTTCGGATGGATTGTGGCGAAGTGTCATGCTTAAAGCGAAATGCTTCGGCAAATTATTTTTGTTCTGATTTTAATATACAGGAGTCTTATGTCGATGGAGCCATCCATTGGGACCAATGCCAAATGAAGACATTGACTATAAAAACCTTGAGTCGTTGGAGAAATACCGTAGTTACACTCGTTATCTCAAACAAGTAGAGGAGACTAAGAACAAGCCTACATGGTGGAGAACATATAAACAATACGTAGAGCAGGAGGATCCAGAGCAGGGTAAGAAAATACATTAGGTTTCTACGTAACCTTTTATTATAATATTTATTATGTTTGAAGCTCTGAAGATTGTCCATACATTTTTGGTACTTTTTACCCTTAGAGAACTTTCGGCTTGCAATGCCAGCATATTTAAAATAATTACAATCTTTTATTTTGCTTTTCAACTCTCCAATCCAAAAATGTACTTTAATGCTCCTGACACAAACAGTAACTATAGTAACCTTTATCTCTCTTCGGCCAGGTGTCGAGCGAGTGGACATTGGACTTCCACACAATCGTCCCTCCAGAATTAAAGAAGTTAGGGAGAGGAACAGATTGATCAAAGAGAACCGAAATAGTGTGGAGCTGGAGAGAGCCACCCGCCTGCGGACGTGTATGTTGCCCTTGCATTTCTTACTCACACTGCCCCTAAATTACTTCTTTAATTTGAGATGTTTTATTGACTCATTGCATTGGCAGACATTACTGGAGTAGGATTGAGTATTTTTCAGCCTGATTTAGGCCCAATAGATATTTAATCTGTTTCACTACACGGTATTTATTTGAATAACGTAGTCATAAAGATTTTTTTTCCCTCCACTTTCCTCAGTCAAGATCTCCTTGGAGCGAGTACAAGCATGCTGGGAGGAAAACAATGGACCATTCCAAGTACAGAGGCTGGCGGACCACTATGGCGTTTTTAGAGACTTGTTCCCTATGGCTTACTTTACTCCCCGCGTAACACTCCGAGTCAACTACGGCACAGACGACAGTGCCCAAGTGCATTATGGAAATCGTCTGACTCCAACTGCGGTGAGAAAAAAAAGGGAGAATTTGTCTACTTAATTCTCCATGTTCTTTACTCCATTCCTTGATTCTACTCTTATGTCCCTGTAATTTCTTTTTGTGTGTGTGTGCGTGCGTGCGTGCGTGCGTGTGTAAATGGCAGACTGCAGAAGCACCTCAAGCCAGCTTCCCAGCAGATGAGGGCTCTTTATGGACACTCCTGCTTACCAGCCCAGGTGAGGCTCCTTGATCAGTATTGCAATACAATTTCATGTCCAAATGGTGGTGCTATGGGACCTCAAAGTGCATGACCATAGTATTTAAGTGCGGATTACAAATACAGACCAGTATTATGTTTGTGGTCGTTGAAAGTGTTAATTTTTTTTATTTCAGACGAGCACCTGCAAGACAGTGAAGGGGAATATGTGCACTGGTTGGTGTGAGTATAGTTACACCAATAATGCACACAATCCACCCTTCCATCGTTTTCTCGGGACAAATATCTCTGGCCTTTCAGTAGACATTGTATGCAATTATTACTCATTTGCTTTGGATGCCTTCAGTATTATTGTAGACGTATCAACTTTAAAAGATTTGGGGGGCAGAGCAACATAAAAATGTAAAAAATTATTTGTATGCGCAAACACTGTTTTGAATCTAGTTCAAATGAGGGTGTCTGTAGCTATTAATTTTCCCGAGATTTACATAATATTTGAATAAAGTTGTTATCTTATACCTGTAAGTCAGTTAGCTTTGTGAAAACGATTCAACTAAAGGGTGCCACCGCTCACTTATCCCCTCCAGTGGGAACATCCCAGGTGGTGCAGGAGAGTCGGGAGACGAGCTTTGCCACTACCTTGCTCCGTTCCCTGCCAAAGGCACTGGCTTCCATCGCTTTGTTTACATTTTGTTCAAACAGGAAGGAATGATTGACTTCCAAGAAGATGTCAGACAGCATCCGTGGTAACAAGATATTTACATCAAAAATGGCAGCGTTGTGTTTTTTTAGAATCGGCATGTTTTTGTTTCACATACACCTGTGAACCCGACTCTGTCTTCCATCCAGCCACTCTCTAGCAGAACGGACGTTCAAGACAGTAGAATTCTACAGGAAGCACCAGGATAACATGACACCTGCTGGCTTGGCCTTTTTCCAGAGCCAGTGGGACGAGTCTGTTACCAACACGTTCCACAACACCCTGAGTGAGTAACTTCTTAACTGTGTTTACCCAATTCAAAATAGGTTTGGGGTGCTGGGTGACAATCCCAGGAAGGCTGATCAAAATTTCAATAGAGCATCTGGTTTATGTAATGGGCTTTTCTGGCATGTAAGTGATGATGATGGTGCCTTTCTCACACCCAAAGACCTTTCGGCATCTACATAACAAATGTCAACATGGCAAAAATAAATATTTACATTTGTAGATTTTTGAAGTCCCGACAATACATCATATGTTGTCCTGTAATGTGTTCAGGTTTGTAGTATAGTTTGAATCATTGAATGTGAAAGGTTGATCCCATCCTGATTGTTTGAGCTTGTTTTACTGTGCAGATATGAAGGAACCAGTGTTTGAATTCAACCGACCGCCTGTGTACCATCCACCTCAAGTGACGTATCCTCATGGCCAGCCTCTACGCTATCTAGACCGATACAGAAATGGAAAAGAGCACTCCTATGGAATATACTGATAAAAAAGTTTTTATTTTTGATTTTCCTGTAATAAATTTTTTGTTCATAATGTTGACACATGTGCTTTTCATTCATGGTTAGTCTCTCATTTTGATTAAAGATCCCAAACTACGTTATTTTGTAGAGAACAAGTTTTAGTTTGTTTTCATATATATATATGTATCTCAATTTCATTACGGTTTTAAACATTTAAATGCTTTGTAGTTTTATTGTAGTGGGCTAAATTCCATGCTATAGTGCTTTTCGTATTTAAACTACGTCAGTCATCTGATTTTAAGTGTTCCCTGGTTTAATGACATACTTAGAGCAGGAGCTACTTGTGCACACTGTCCTATGTGGTAATTTAACTCAACTGATAGTTCTAATAATGAAAACATCGGTCTTATTTTACATTTGAGAATGGAAGTTAGCTGAAAAAGCATCACGACACTTACAGTGTCAAGTATTACAAGTTCAACACAAGGTCATTTTGAGCAAAAAAATTCTCATGGCAGGCAGCAACAACGTAGAAAAGCCACAATATCCACACAAAAAGAAAAGAAAAAGAAATCTAAAATGTGGGAAATTTGTACAGATGAGGGATTTGGACAATGAGAATTGGAGTATTAAATATTTAGATCTATAAAGTGCAGGAGTGCTAATGGATATGCACATAAGATTGTGATGCGCATTGAACGTACATATGAAGTAAAGGATCATACATAGGAGGTCATGTGATCAATGTGATCCCTGAGGTTTACGTTGCTGATTGAGAAGCCTGATGGTCTTGGGGAAGAAACTGTTTGAGTCTAGTCACCCGTGCCCGGATGCACTAGCGTCTACCAGACGGCAGCAGCAAGAACAGACCATATCCTGGGTGGCTGCAGTCTTTTAGGATTTTCTGTGCTTTCCGAAGGCATTGTGTGTGGTAAATGCCTTGCACAGAGGGGAGCAGGAAGCCACTGGTGTGCTCTGCTATCTTCACCACCCTCTGGAGGGCTTTGCGGTCAGCAGCGGAGCAGCTGCCGTACCTGGCAGTAATGCAGCCAGTGGGGATGCTCTCAATGGTGAACCTGTAGAAGTTAATGAGGGTTTATGCAGCCATGCCAAACTTCTTGAGTCTCCCCAGAAAGTACAGGTGGGCAATTTTCACTGCTGCGTCCAATTGCCTGGACCAGGTGAAGTCATAATTTATGACCACATTGAGGAACTTGAAGCAGGAGACTCTCTCCACTTTAGCTCTGTCGATGTGAATGGGGGCGTGATGGTTTTGTTTACATTACTGTTCCTATGGTGTCTTGCAGAGTGGATGACGCCTGGAACTCTCGCATTGGATGACTCTTTCCTAGGAGAGAAGGTTTATCAGATTTTGGGCCAATGATACGCCTAGGCACCCACTGCTCATAACTTCATTTTAAACTGGGTGGGCTACATCACTCTGAGCACCCCATGCAGGTTGGACAGTAGCCACAGCACTGTGGGATTTGATGGATCACTGTCTATTGTCAACCAACTAAAGCTACCATACAGGCTGAACTCTAAGCCTATTCAAGACCTTCCAGTCTTTGATGATTCAGGTGGTGGCATTTTCCTGAGAGAGAATCTACAAGAAAACAGGCAATAAATATGGCTTTTCACCCATGCCTCATAAAATCAACTTTAGCTGTGCAGACCACAGTGCTCTGAGTGCTCCAACAGCCACCGCAATGTTGACTAGCATTGACTTCCAGACATATTGTAGAACTTGTTTTAAAATAAATCCACATCATGCAAAGACTCCTGATATTGCTACAGCACTGGCTCCTGTCACCTGTAATCTTGGCTTGGCTTACTGTCTCCCCTATGGCCATTTCCAATGAGTGGCAGGATATGAATAAGCACTGGAGGCCCATTTTCACCATAGGCTCTAATATGAGAGATGAATGAGCTCAAGGTAGAGCAATGTTCCACACCCGTTTTGACCCATGCAGTCAGCCTAACCAGTATTTATCTGTGTGTGGGCCTTCAGGACTGCACCATATGAGTGCTGTTCACCAGGCTCCATGGAAGCTTCAATGACCAGTCTCCGAGACTTCAGGGTTATTCCCAGTTGTAGGACCAGAAAAGCCCTCCAATTGACAAGTCCTACAATCTTTTTCAACGTTCCTGTTCAGTTGAGCGCTGTCAATGTTGGACATCGAGGAACTAACAACAATTCTCTAAGTAGTTTTTCATTATTTTAACATTTGATTATCCTTGCAGCATTTAATAATCCTAGACAGACTAAAATATGATGCTATGATTATTATTTACCATTAATAATTTTATTATCATTATCCATGCATCCATCCATTATCAGAACCGCTTATCCTATGCAGGGTCCTGGGGGGGCTGGAGCCTAACCAAACCGACTTTGGACGAGAGATGGGGTAAACCCTGGACAGATTGCCAGTCCATCGCAGGGCTAACACATAGACATACAACTCACACACACACATTCACACCTATGGACAATTTAGAGTCACCAATGATCCTACATTACATTTTTTGTTAGGCTCTTCCTGTGGAGGAAAATGTCCTCCCCAAAAATGAATATGGTTTATGTAGCATCGATGCCAGTGCCCTGCAAACGCCCAAGCATGAGAAGGCGTTACAAACTGGATGCTTCAAGTGGCTCTGGAGCGCAAAGAAAAAGACGGTGAGCTTTTTTTTATTCACTGAACCTGAACACATTAATTAAACGCTATTCAGTTAATTATGTGTTTTGGGGTATAATTTATTTTAATTTCTTATCTGTTCAGGGTCTTCCTGTGGATGAAAATTACCTGCCTAAAATGTCTCCAGCATTGTGCAATGTCTGGAAGCTTCAGTTGGCTCTGGAGGGGTACAAAAAATAACAGTGATCTTGATTCCATTTACAGGAATTCATTTTCATGTATATTTTCTGTAGAGCCGGAAAGCATCAGCTTGTTTACTTATACGTTTCTTTTTTCATTCCCACTGCTAGGTTTACCTTCTATTGTTCCTATTTCAGCTTTCTCTACCCTCTACACTGGAGTTAGTGACCACAACTCTAAAAATGACCTTGTAAAACAAAGCCCTTTTCTGGCCAATTGATTAAGGTGAGTATTAATATGCATATAATTATAAACCATGTCACACAATCATGTGCAATGTCTCAATGAACAAAACTCAGATTGTTCTCTAACATATTCTGTACACCTTTTTGTGAGCTACGATTTAGGGCACCGGCTCACACTAACACCATTGTTTTGATTACAATGGTTCATAGACTCACGAAAGGGGAAGCACAATCAGAGTGTAGAAACAAAATCACCTGCTTCTTTAAAAAAATGTTTGAAATCATCAGCAATCGCATGAATGACGTTTCCAGCCTAAGGTAGCTTTAGAAAAGCCTGGCTGTATTAAAGGTTAGAGCTGTTGAAACCATTTTCCCTTTCCCCTTGGCCCACTCTGCTCTGAGACCTCTAATTCCAAGGAAGGCCAACTTCATGACTTAAAGGCGTTTTGAAAGCGGCTGCTGATATTGTTTTACTGAACTTGTTTTTTTTTCTATTTGTACTCTGATAAGTATCAGTTTCACAAACGAGGACAGATTAGAGCGCAGTGTTAGTTTCAATTCTGGTCCTTTAATTTAGAACGTGTACTTTCTTTATTGCGTTTATGTGATCACATACATGGAAGACAGTTAATATTTTCTTGGCTTGACAAAAAGCTTGGCTGCAGACACATCCAGGGCTCCATAGTCCCTGTCCTGGAAAAATGTGTGAGCCTTGTCAAAGCTGTCATTCAGTAGTGTTGGCCATGACCCATTATGAGCCCCTCTTCACTTAGCAAGTGGGACTATAGGACAATGACTATGCACCTGGGTAATGTTCCGGACACTGATACCCATACAGTTGTCCTCTGAAATATTCAATGATATGGTAAAGCGTTAATGAGGAAACAGTTCTAGGTTTATGTTATGTCTTAAGGAACTGCAGTAAGTCACAGCGTTCATTTTTGACCTTGGAAACTGTGACCCAAATGTTTTTCCTCTACATTTGAAAACGTTCCAGGACAGGCATCCTGCCTAAACATTGATAAACATTACTCATGGGATACATAGCAAATACCAGGGAAAACATAGTGTGCTATGTTCAACAATATCTGTAAATTGTGGAATTTTAGCAACAAATAAGTTGTTTAAGATTAGGTTTGATCTGAAAGCCAGCAGTTTCAAAATGAAAGTGAAAAACTTAGGGCACTAAAGTTAATAGAAACAGATAATACATTAGGTCCTATATATATATATAAATATTACAATGCTAGGTTAATAAACACTTCTAAGGCATCAGACCGGGGAACACAAATGTTAGAAAATAAAAAAATCAACATTATATGATTGAGTGAGAAACACTGTTCCCTTAAACAGTCTTTTAATATTATTAAAATGTTGTTATTCTCTGTGTGTATTTGCAGTACTAATCATACATCCTTACCTTATAAATGAGTTAATGAACGTTATAGCAAAGTTAACCCATTTGGCTTAAAGAACGTTATAATAAAGTCCTCATGATCTCTCATTTAGTGCATCATTTACAAGTCAGTTGATCCAATGATTTCAAACTGCAGTAGTTCTTGTTTTGGTGTCCTTGGTAGCTTTGACCCTCACATCCTGGCTACACGCAGCATCTCCTCCACATCCAGCATCTTCTCCCGAGGTTTCCCCTGAACCTCTCCTCTCCGAACCTCTTCACCGTCTACTTTCTCCCAGTCTGAGAAACTGACTGGCTTAACCCCTGCAAAGAGCATGAAGCAGTTTAGCTAGTTTTTACTTTACACGCACGGTTGTGCAAATACCAACAACACAAAAAAAAACTCAGATTTTTAAATCGCTATGACATTGAGATCAGTCAGTGAGTCAATGAAAGCATACACAGTACAAATAACTCTTTATAAAAGTAATGACAAAGCATCTTGAGACAGAGTGTGGTACCTCTATCCTGTAGCAGAGCACTGACACTTTGGGACCCAGATTTGGCTGCAGACACATTCAGGGCGCCGGAGTCTATGTCCTGGAGAAGGGTGCGGGCCGTGTCAAAGCTGTCATTCATGGTGGTGGCTATTACCCCTGTGGGGCCACTCTTTACCCAGCCACTGCAGTATAGACCTGACACACACACACACACACACGCACACACACACACACACACACACACACACACACACACACACACACACACACACACACACACACACACACACACAC
>JAVQJS010007041.1:0-11904 GCA_036024795.1 Galaxias rostratus | reverse complement strand
CTAATACTTGCAATTTAACATTAACAATATCTTGATTATATATTTAAATTATAGGGTAATGATTGATTTAATTAGACTTAAATCATTTAGAAGAATAAACAGAGTTCATTTAGGCTGGTTTTAATAAACATAGACTTAATTTCATAATAAAGTCATTAAACATGTATTGACCTAATCAAACATCGTGTTGAGTCTTCGCTAAAAGCATTTGACATAAATCCATTCTAACTGTTCATTCCACCGGCATTCCCCCATTGACACACTGGACTAACTGAGCTCCATCGGCAGACAGATAGGCAGACATGTTGGCGCAAACACTCCGTATCACTGCAGATGCACTGTAGACTCATTTATGAGTTCCTGTTGGCTGACTGCCAGACTACTGTCTGACAAGGCCTGTGTTGACAGGAGAGATTGTGTTGTGCTCATCCATGCAACTCAATGCACCACTCTTTCTCTGCTCTCTAAACCCGTGCTACTAGGTTACAACGTTTTTTTATTCTTTTATACAGTATACAAACCAAGATGTCCATTTGTGTCATGTTAGAATTAAGTTAGACATAGGATTAGCAAGTTTTGAGACCGGCTCCATTTCTTTTGGCCTTCCGTTTGTGGTAGCTGTATCGAAATAATATTTTTGTTTCTTTTTATACGGAGTACATGTTCTGTAACCTTTCTTACTTTTGGGTCCCAGCAATTCTAGCTCTCTCCCTGAGTCCTTTACAAATGAATGTGCTCTTTGGTTTTCCTTTGTATTATTCTGCGCAAACAAAATTTAAACAGAGTGCTACAAAATTAACATGTGATGACAGAAAAAGAAAGTTTAAAACTTAAATGTTTCATGATGATGTTTAAACAGATTTTAAAATGTTTAAACAGGTTTGAAAATAACCTGTTGAATAATCCGCCATAAATGTTTAGATTGTGACGCCTGTGTGTTCATATTATGGCCAATTAAACGCTTCAGTCCAGTTCGAATGCTTTAACAGTGACAGTGTTTCCGTCTGAACAGCCGTTATGATAACGTAGTTCCATTGTGTGCCACCTCAAGTGCGCCGCAATGGTTTCACAAAAGCTGACAAAGCAGCAATCCTCCCTGTCCTTATCAACCTGCCTCCTCCTTCGCTGTGTGTGTGTGTGTGTGTGTGTGTGTGTGTGCGCCCAGGCCCCAGCACGACGTGCCAGGAGGACTCGTGTGCCAACCAGGGCGTGTGTCTGCAGCAGTGGGAGGGCTTCAGCTGTGACTGTAGCATGACGTCGTTCGGGGGTCCACTCTGCAACGACGGTAGGACCCATTCCTCCTCGTTACACTTTACCCCGGATGGAAATGTTACGTTTCTCGACATCTGAAAAGTCAAAACTAGCTATACTTTATCCAGATCTAGTGTTACATTGCTCGCCATCTGAAAAGTCAAAACTACCTATACTTTATCCAGATCTAATGTAACTTTTCTAGCTGTGTGAAAAGAAAACACTACCCATACTTTATCCAGATGTAAACTTTACTTTTCTAGCCGTTTAAAAAGTAAACACCACCTATACTATATCCAGTTGCAATGTAACTCTTCTGGAAAAGGAAACACTACCTAAACTTTAACAAAATGTAAATGTTACTTTTCTAGACATCTGAAAGGAAAACACCACCAATCCTTTACCCAATATGTTAATGCGGCTTGTCTAGACATCCAAATGAAAAGGGAACGCTAACTTTTCGTTGTGTAACAGTGCACAACGATGCATAACAACATAACAGCGTACATTCTGTCGCCTTCTCAGAATGCCAGACCCTCAATCATTGTTGCCATGCACTTCCGACATGTGAAAATATTTATTTTAATAAAAACAACTTATCAACACAACTTATCTTGTCGGCGACTGTATGGACTCTGTGAAATGTTTGTGCACCAAGAATAGAGGTAAGTGTTGCCTTCCGCTGGAGCTCCATTTGCACTACCACTTGTGTTTTGTTAACCTGGACTGTTGCTGCCAGCTTGTCCTTGGGGTATAATGTACCTCGCTTCGTACATTGACGACTCCCCACTCCGATGTCATTTCTGTGTTGACCCTGTCAAATGGCCCTACTCAGTCTTATTTACTCCCACTTACAGTGACAGGGCACTGGGCACTTGCACTCTCCTGGTGACCAGAAGTCATTGGGACAACTGAGAACTGTCACGCTAACGTTGTTTGTCGTCATACATCGACTATTTCAGCTGTGAGCTGCTGCTCTAGGGAGGAATCGTTTTCTATTGTGTCCAATGGCGCTCTTCCACAGAAGATACTGCGGTACAACAGCAATGTAAACAGACAGCACGGTTTGGTTTCTAACATGAATCTTCATGTAAATGCTTTTAAACGACAGTAGGTCATTTGAATGTTAAGCTAGAGGTAAGCATCTTGTCTAGGTACTGTGGACAAGGCCTGACCGTTTTGTGGGGGAGTTTTTCTAGCTAAATAAGCCCACGTGATTGTATCGGACCATTGGGTTTGTGTGGTTTACACGGTAAGAAATCAGTAGGCAAAGTTCTGAAGAGCACCACGTACGAACAGATTGGAGTGGTCACTCTGTGGGCTTGGCAAAAGGATAGCTCGCCATAAATGTTAATATATTCTGAACCTCACATCTGCCAGACCGATAAGACCTCCCTTCTTTTGTTATGGAGCGAGAGTGCTAATAGATTTCAGTGTGTCCACGCACCCGGCACATCCACAGCCCACCATAACGAGGATTCCTCCGCCCGAGAGATGTGAACTGGAGTGAAACATACGCCAACCTTTTCTCTTGCATTCTCTCGCTCCATCTCCTGTTCTCCCCCCTCGTCTTTGTTACCCATCTCTTTCTCTCCCATGCCGGCCTTTTTCCGAGGAGACAGGTGGTGGTGGGTGGGTTCTTTTTTGGAAGGGGAGGGGAGGGGGGGGGGGTAGCTTTGATTTTGACCTGCATGTGAACCTGCTCACTGCAAAGTTCACACACAGCCATGTTGCTCTGTCATCATCCTTATGCTCTGTGGCCGTGCACGTGTACACATCCACGGGTGCCACCGCCGAAATCACCCCTCCATTACCGTAGCCACCGCTCCTTCATCATGGCTGGGCTGCATCTCTCCCCTAGCTGCTGAGCCCAACTGCCAGGGTTCCTCGGTGACGGTCGTTACAGGCCCACCTCCCCAACGGGAGTAATTATTGTCCCAGTAACAACAGACTATACCTAGCCGCACCATCTCTTCCACCGAGGATTTATCCCTTCCCATGTTTTTTGCCTTAATGGCTGAAGTTTAACCCCTTGAAACGTTGTAGGCACCGTCGAGGGGTCGGAGTGGCATCAGTGCTGCTGGATTGTCTCGGCTACGCCGCGCGAGACGGGAGAGAAAACCGGGGAGGAGATGTCTCCGGGGGGAATGTCGCATTCTTACAGGATGCATTTGCATAAGCTTGGAAGCCGGCAATTTGCAATGTTGCAAGCGGGCCGGGAGGCAGCGCGAGCCACACATGACGCCCAGTGCTATTTCAGTGATCTCTCCGGTGAGTAGTCGTGGGTGCCATGCCTCCTCGTGTGGGGAGAAACCTAATTTCACAGGCCCGTGCCCCGTTGCCAGCTCAGCCCCGCCGCCTTGTACAGCTGTCAGTCAGAAAGCACCGGGGACCTAATGTAATATCTGATCGCACAATTTCATGTCTCGCACGCGCGCGGGAATTCCACCCGGCTCGGCAACGGGCGTTCATCTCTTTTTTTAAGCAGAGCAGAACTACAGGGGGGCTGATGCTCAAGAGTACGCGAGCACACTGGCTGAGACTCATTTTATTTTCATTAAAATTTTTTTTGACGGAAACGCATTAAACGATGCCGGCTTTTGAAAGAGCAGTGGACGTCGGCTCTCTCTGTAATGACCTAACGAGCAAACGATCGAATAGTCTGCAATCTGGCGCACTCCTGCGGACCTCGTTGAGACATCCCAGAGCAGGTGATTGGCGGAGGAAATGGCTTTTCCATCGGGCGTCACTGAGGCTGACACAAACTATGACAAAGGGAAGGATTGGGGTGGGGGTGGGGAAAGGGCAGCCTAATGAGACCAGAGGCTCTCCTCACTCCCTTTCCTCCCTGTGGACTCCCATGCTCTCGTCCCCACCGAGTCTATCCGGAGCGGTCGAAGGAACAATAGCTGAGGCTGGGGTTAGCCGCACGCCGGCCATCTTGTCTCGGTGTTTCTAGCCAGGAGACAGACCGGCTGTTAGTGGCGGGGAGGCTCAGGGTAATGACGCTGCTCGCTGCCATGGATGTGCCTAGGCTCTCATTTAGGTGGAAGTGGCTTTCTCGCTTGTTGTTGTTCTGCTCGTTGTCCTCCGGGTGCGTGCACATCCATCCCTAAGAGGCCTCTGAACAGCTTACCATAATGTTTAATGGAAAAGTGTCTTTTTACCACACTGTACATAAACTGTAGCTGAAACACATTTTTTACATTGGCGTCTCTCCCGTAATGATAGGGCTGCTTGACGAAAGCCTTTTCGGCGTCTTAGTATTTATTTTGTTGGACTCCTCGGTGTGCGTGTGCCGTGTTTTGTCAACACGCTCCTTTGTGTCCGCCGGCGGGTCCTGCGGACGCCATCTACTCGTCCCGGGGGAGTTTGGTCGGAGTGGTCAAACGTCTCGGTGTAATGCACACCGACAAAACGCCCAGCCGCTGTGCGCCGCCGAGCTAAAGTGGGTCGTCAAGGGGGCCGGCGCGCCCGGCGCTGCCTGGCCTTCACGCGATCTCCACCTCGCCTGGCTGCGCCTCCGAGCTATTAGTGCCATGTCAATATTGTATCAACAGTGGGGATTGTGTGCGCTGCGCGAGTCTCTTGTCCCTGCCCAAGGAGGGCATAGAGACGCTCGCTTCCCTTTATTTCCAATCTATATCCGAAGCCGTGTCCATTCGATAGTCTTTGTCTGGGGAGGCCTGCCTCTGTGACCCTTTGGCTAGTTAGAGCCTATGAGCTTCTCGAAGGAGGACGTGAAGTGGGTTTGATTGTGTGTGCCGTTAAAGAAGACTCAAACAGTGGGGCGTTCGAGCTACTTCACAGTTGGGGATGTGTTCATTAAATGAATGATAAAGCGGTATCCAGGGTGAAGATTGTCTGGGAAATGTAATTGAATCAGGGCAAGCAGTAGCGACCCTTTACTTCCTATTGTGTTTTATCTATTGTTTTAATGTGTAAGACAGTTCCTGGAACAACAGCAAAATGCGTAGCTCTAAACATATGGACCGCATCATAACATAACTATTTCTCACTGTCATGGACAAACAGCAGATACAATGAGAGTTCTAAAGAAAACCTGCTTTAAAGCTTCAACATACCACCATACTCCTCGCATTGCACATGCACACGCACACACAGGACGACCCCTTTTAAGTGTGTCGTGCAACAATCAGGCGACTTTGTTTGGGAAACGGTACATTCGATGAAAACAGACAGCCGGTGGTGAGACGAGTGAAGCCGAGGCGCTGGGGCAAACAGGGATCCGCGCTCCGGCCTGGACGCGGTGCTCCCGCCACTCGCTCCTGCCTCACAAGGCCACGGCTTGACACGCATGCGGGCTCCAGCGTTCCCCCACTCAGTGTATGGAACGCTTGGTCAAGCTTTGAAGCAGCCTGGAGACATGAGAGAGGCAAGTCTCAAGTGCTTCCACAAATTTACTGCGAGAAACCCCTACCCCCACCACCAGCACCACCACCACCAAACCAAAGTGCACTACGCTGCACGCACATCCACTCCTACATGAACCATTGCAATCATAGAGGTCTGAGGGATGTCCCTGTACATAAGAGAACTCAGAGATACATTTTGGGATAGGCCGAACTATCCTATAAGCTGCTGATTGTGGACTCTCTGTGTCTACCATCAGCCCTGATTAAAAGATTTCTCCTTGTGCTGATTGGATACCCCGCTTTAAGTGGGTATATATACCGCTGGTGGGGGGGGCTGTTTAGAGCAAAGGCTGTTGACATGACAACGAGGATGCTGTAACCTTCCTGTAACTCACCGTCTCATGCTGGAGAATGCAGAGCCTTATCCCAAACTCTCTTACTTCCTTGTAAAACCTTTGTGATGTTAGACTAAGCCATGTGTAAGCCAATACACATTTCCTGAAACGGTCTTGTTGACAGGGCACAAAAGTCGTCATGGGAACGCAGCTGTGAACAGCTTCGTACGTGAACGGCTCGACGTTTCTTTTGACAAGCACACACACGCACGCAAACACACACACACACACACGCAAACACACACACACACACAAACACACACACACAAACACGCAAACACACACACACAAACACGCAAAGCATAATGACGGGAGGAGGAGAAAGAGTAGCACAACACATTAATCAGCGCAGCCCTCATACTAGCTTTGGAGGACTACATGGCAAGGAATATTAACGTCCAGCATGTGTTCAACAGTCTTATTACGGCATGTGATGCAGCCCATACAGCGGGACCGGGTTTGTGTGGCCTCCCACTGATAACATAAGTGGTGCTCAGTGGTGGAGGTTCTGCAGACGTGTGTGTGTGTGTGTTAGTATGTGTGTGTGCCGTCGGTCTCTTGTGTGACGATGTGTCGATGCGCTCGTGGTTAAGCATCAAAGCCATCCTAGGAGCAGGAAAGGTTGACGAAGCAAAAGGACGCTATCAGAAAGTTTGACCAATTAGAAGGAGGCTGTAAGTTCGATAAATAAGGAGAAAGCGGTGAGAATTTTAGACCGAGAAGAAGGAAGCTCTGCGCTAAGCGTCCGAACCCGTCGTGACAGTGAGACGGGACGATGCACGACGCGCCACGAGGAAGTTCGATCCATAGGGAGGGGAAGCCATGGGAAAGTTAAGCATCAAAGCCATCCTCGGAGCAGGACGGGGAGTCCCCGCGGTGTCTGCTCGCTGGATGGCACGTCCGTGCCGTGCCGCCGCCCTCCCACGGCCGGCGACTCTCTCGGTGAGCTGGCGAGGCTCTAATCTGGTGCAGAGGTTTTTAATTGCAGGCCCAGAGGGGCCATGTTTTAGGGAAATAAGGCGAGGCGTTGCTGTTGTTCCAAACAGCGCTCTAATTAAAGAGCGTGGACTGGGAAGACAGAGTGTCTCCTAAAACAGCCCCGCTGGCCATGCTTTCCCTTAACTCATAAAGCCCAGATATAGAACATGACACCCAAATGTGTTATGTTATGAATATTAATGACTCCTGCAGTGGTGTCGGAGACAACATTATTTTTCTCTTCGACCCCCGTCGTCCTTTTGTTTGAAGAGGAGCTCCATTTAGATTGAGGGAACGAGCAATATTGAGCTGTGGAATACATATGGTACATTATCACCCATTCATTTCAAGGTTTCACCCTCTTTGGCTATCCTGCCCTAGGCTTTATCAAAGTTTTAACAACTGGCAGGCTTAATTCAGAGTTAAGTCCATAATTTAATATCTTTTCCTAGTTTGAAATATTCGGAACTCACGCCCCCACCCAGAGTGATGAGATGATATATTTAGTTCACTGTTGCCAGCCCAAGGTGTTGTGTTATGAGTTCTCATGAAGGATCAGCGTGTTGGAGTGTTTGTGAAGCTCCTGACGCCTCAGCGTTCTCACAGCATTCTCAGCATCTCGGGAGACTGACTGGTACTTTGAGGAAATGCACACCTGCCGTTGAGCCATACTGTACTGCCTGACGGCAATTCACTAAGGCCAAACCCTAGGCTCGTCGTGCAATCCTTCCGGCTAATTAAGAGACACTAAAGGTTCAAGAACTGTAGGGCAATTATTGCCCTGCAAGATGCGGTACATAATCTCATATTTTCCTACTCGGTTTAAGATCTAGAGAGTAGATCAAGTCGATTAAGACACTCAACCTATCATATGCTGCATTAGTATGTTTGGTGACTCATTCCAAAACCGGTTCTTGAAATTTTCTTTTGTGTTTGTAGAATTACCATTCTTGGAAAGAACTAGTTCCCTTTTTCTATTTGTTTCTTCTAAACCAGGGCGCTGCAAACATCCAAACTTGCCTCCCTGTTCTTTAACATAGACGCGGCTCTCTAAGGACGCCAAATCTTTTACAATCATTCTATTTTTTGCCTGACTTTCCTGTTTATCAGTTCTTTTCAGAGGAATGAGGTCAGGAATAGTGGTTTTTCAGGCAGAGTGAAAATGTTTGCTAAAAGCGCTCCGTTTCAAAAAGAAAGAAAGAAAGAAAGAAAGAAAGAAAGAAAGAAAGAAAGACAGGAAGAAAGAACAAATGAACAATAATGAATCAATTCCATTTCCTAGGCCTCATCGGCCTGGCCCCGGTTAGAAGGACACCACCAGATCGGGTTCGCTAAGCAGGAAACAATGGGCTCCTGAGGGGAAGGAGGGGTTCATGTTTGGAAAGCCGCCCTGTGCCATCGCCTGTAGCTAGCGATCTGGACAGAGGGAGACGGGAGGCACAGTGGCGGTGCCCTGCTGTTCCCCTCCATCTCCTCAACTGTCACACGAGATGGAGAGGAAGCCCGCGGAATGCTGCTGACCCCTGACCTCTATTTTTCTCACTGACACTCAGGGCTTAGTTTATGTATTCACAGACACGTCGTTGACACTGTGCACACACGGACGCACACACACACCTGAAAACCTTCTTATGTACTCTAATATATTTATGTAGATATATATAAAAACAATTATTTATGTATTGCAATGGTGTATTTAAATGCATTTATTGAAATGCATAACAGTGTTGTGGCATTGCTTATGGACTTAGAGAAGAAAGTGTCTTTGGAAGTCTGTCAGAGTATGGTTCACACGAAGATTCTGAATCGACCCTCTCCAGTCAAATGCTATGAGTGAAAAGAACTTCCTGCTTACACTAGAAGCCCAATGTGCATTAAAAAATCCCATCTGTTTATCTGACGCACAGTTTGGGCGTGCTCCAACCCTTGTAATAGAAAAGCAGCTGCTTAGTGAGCCGTGTGTGTGTGTGTGTGTGTGTGTGCGTGTGTGTGTGTGTGTGTGTGTGTGTGTTTACTTTATAAAATGAAACGAAAAACTTTATGACTCAATGCATGCTAAAATAAACATAAGGGTGACCTATGTTCACGTTCACTTTTAAAATATGGTAAGGCATAGATACATTTCTAGAATTGTTAGCTGATCCTGTACGTGTTCCAAAATCTCAGGAGTGGAAAACAACAACACTATCGATTATGATTTAAAGACTTACTACGCAAAGCAAGAAGGATTTGAAGGACACACTGTAGGTTTCTTCTCTGGTTGTAGCTTTTATTTAAGTGCTGTCCTTCATCTTTTATATGTTTTCCACTCACGCAGCTACATAACGCAGATAGCTACACAAACATGTAAAGAGTACACTCAGAGGAACAGATACGTTATACATATATTTTCCCACTGTAAGAAGAAATAGGATTAGAGCCACGTTTTTACACAATAGATCCTGGCCTGCTCGACATGAGTTCTTTGAAACTATGCATTATTTGTAATTAGCTGTCTGCTTTATCACCCGCCCTCTACCCTGTTATATTATTCATGAATTCATTCCCCTCCACCGCCCCTAATGAACATCGTTTAGTGCACGTCTCCCCGTGTGCTGTACGATGACGGTAGGACTGCGAGGGGGAGGCGGGGATTGGCTTCCCTCTCGCGCCTTACGGCCCCGTGTCTCCCCCGTGAAGGAGACAGGCGTCGGCGGCGGTGGGAACGAGCGGAACAAGCCGAGCACGGTGAAAAGCCGTTGGCTGTTTGACCCCCCGGAGAGAGGTCAGAGGTGACGGTCCAGGCGCGGCCGCCCACTGAGCCACTCGGAAGTGGCGGGGCGTTTCGGCACACACACACACACACACACACACACACACACACACACACACACGCACACACACACAGCCTCCGCCGTGCAAGCCCCTGACACTCGCCTTAGCTCCATCTGAGCGGAGAGTGCGTTCGGCGCGGGAGTGTCGACTCCCTGTACCCGTCGGCGCTCGTCATGTCATATCAGCGAGTGACTAAGATAATGCCGTGTCTCTATTTGTGTATGATCGCGCGCACATTACCGCTGGAGCGCGGCGTGCTGTCATCGGAGCGTGGCTCGTTCCATGTGCTGTTTGCCAAGCGTGTGTGGAATGATTTACGGCGTAAAGAGCCCCGTTTAATCACGTAGGTATCTGTCATTGTTTAGCAGTGTGGGGCTCTGACACTGATGCTCGTGACCCTGTGTGCTGTTGTGCGTGCCGTCCAGTCTGCACAGGCAGAGTAGAGCCAACAAACGTCTTATGCACTGCTGCAGACTGAGGGTTTCCCCTCGTTTTTTAAACTGTAAGTATTACATTACAGAGTGAAGTATTCAGATTTCATAGCGCTGCTGTGTTATAACCACAGAGCAAGGCCCTCTGATTCGGAAATGGCCGATGCTAAAGAGAGAGCATACCGTGCACATACCGTGCACAACACCCACACACACACACATGTGCACACACACTTGACTTGTGCGGACGACTGAGCGTAACATGCGTGAGGGGAATCATCTCTAAGTACTGTTTTGCTCCTTCAGTCACCAGCCTGTTTGCTCACCAAAGGCGAGTCATCCAGGTAACAGCCCCGGGGTCTCCCTGGAGACTCCCCGTTCCCTGGGCGATGGGTTTTGCGACGGTCGGCATGACTGCACACAGCACAGATGTGGCCCCGCGCCACGGCAGTGGGTGTTGTGTGGGCCGCCGCGCACGCATGGCTTCCCCTATACGCTCCGCCCCCCTTCCCCCTTTCCAGTCAGAGCACAGGAAAACGCAGGTGTCGTCTGGAGAGGCGCCGTAGTACCTGGTAAACAACAGGCGTCTCCGTCGTCGGGGGGGTGAGAACCGACGCGTACCGTCGCACGCTCGGCGGCGGGGAGTTCCCAGCGGCTCGTTCTCAGATCTGGCCCCTCCCCGTTTTGGCCCTTGACATTTCGTTTGATTCATTATTTAAAGAGCCGCACCCGAGACCCCTGGGTACCAAATGAACGCGTCGCCGCCGCAGCGAACGCCGGGGCAGTCGCTCTCCGACGACGGCCTGGGTCTCTGCCCGAGAACCTCCGGAGAGACTTTTCTTTTCTTCCTTCTCTCTCCCTCCCTGACCCCGTGGGCTCTGAGCTAATGAGCCGGTCCGTATGGAGTGTCCTTTGACGCGACTGGGCCGATTTCCTGAGAGTCCTTTGCTTGATTTAAAGGTCTGCAGTCAGTCTGGTCGGTTAGCGAGTGAGCAGCCACCTCCCCGCTCCTCTTGCGCTCCTCCGGTCTCCTCTCATCAGCTCACTGCACCGCAGATGGAACTCTCCCCAGAACTACCCTCTGCCTCTCTCCTCTCCACTCCCTCACTCTCTCCATGTATCTTTCTGTCTCTCCTTCCAAGAGGAGTATCACACGCCCCGCTCAGAGTCTAGCTATGCTATTGATTTTTGTCTGGTTGTGGGGGCGGGGGGGTGGGGGGGTGGGGGGGTTGGGGGGTCGGACATGGTTAGAACTTTTCCCTTGATGACTTTAGAATATTTCAATTGTGTTTTTGTACTTATTATTATACAGTATCTGTGTCTTATTTTTCTCACCTGTGTATTATGGAACAAACAAATGTTTGTTCAAGTGAAAATGTGGGTGAGCAATTTTTTTTTATCCGAACCTCTCAGTTAGCTTTAAAAGTTTATCCAATCCTCATGATCGGAAATAGAAAATATACACTTTCTTCCTAGGGCGGCACGGTGTCGCAGTGGTTAGCACTGTTGCCTCACAGTAAGAAGGTCCTGAGTTCGAATCCCCCCTGAGGGCCTTTCTGTGTGGAGTTTGCATGTTCTCCCCGTGTTAGCGTGGGTTTCCTCCGGGTACTCCGGTTTCCTCCCACATTCCAAAAACATGCAGGTGAATTGGTCACTCTA